>CABHPQ010131622.1:1061-37877 GCA_902168405.1 Peromyscus aztecus | reverse complement strand
ATATATATATACATATATATATATGATATACATGTAATAGATGCTGTGCTACTTGGGATGAGAATACTCCCCATCAGTTGCCTTCAACTTACAGAAATCTAGAACCAGGGAATAGAAATCTTTCAAATTCTTAGTCAGGCTAGTCTGACTAAGAAACTCCCCAAACAATAAACAATATAGGCTATTACTGTTGCCCTTGCTTGTCTCTGAGAATTTGAAGATAGGTCCTTATTATGGAAGACATAATGCACTAATAGGACACAAGGCTTTGAGGAATCTAACTGGATCTGACTCAGATGTCTTCTCCCTGAAAAATAGATCTTATAGTAGTTGAAGTTTCTATGAATGCTGGAAACAGAGGAAAACAATCAGTATTCCTACTCAGTTGTGATGTCTACATGACTCAACAATAAACAGCATATGAATTAGGTATCCCTAATGTTGTAAGAGTGGCACTTATATCTTGGAGGTAACCAACAACCGTCTAATTAGACTTAAGGCCTGCTTGACAGGAGGGAAATCATTTCTGGTACTGGAATCCTAGACAACTACAATTGGCTAGTAAGGTCATGGATCCTAGAGGAAAATATACTGTGGCCACTTTCCTAAACTATAAATTGAAGCACACATCCTTATACCTACAGTTTGGGTAGTTCCCATTGTCATCAAAGAAGCCTCTATTTGCACAGATGGAGACTAGCAAAGAATTCCAAATTTGTCCAAATGTGTAAAGCAACAGCCATCACAGTATGTCCAGGCCCAAATATTTGTCTGCATCACAATCCACTTGTTTTGGAGCTGAGGGATCATCTCAAAAGTGAGGTAGAAAGATTGTAAGAATCAGAGGACCAGATATCTACTGTGAGATTTTGTCTTCTCTATATGACAAAGAAGAAGCTAGAACCAAGAGTTGTCAACAATATGCCTGCCTAAACAAGACTCAAACAATGTCAACACCAACTTACATGCTATCTTGAATGAGGAAATCTCCCAGGGCTCCACCCATAAGTAAAGAGCTACAATAATTAATGAGTACTGAGAAAGAGAAAATCAATATTCTCCATGGATGAGTCTCTGATAGATTATCCAATCCCAAATGATCAGCCATAAACACATATACACATGAGCAACACTAAATGTGCCCAGCAGATCATATTCATATATTCATAAATTTCATATAAACATATGTATAATAATAATTGCAGAATTGCCATGAATTAGAGAGAGAGGAAGGCATAGAAGGAAGTTGAGGGTGAGACTCTGGAATGAAAATGGTGTAAATACAATAAGCATGTATATAATTCTAAAAAACATTTGTAAAAGCTTTAAAAAGGAGTGAAAATAAGAGAAAGCTAGGGAGAGTGTGAGAACAGGAAATAACTGCCATGAGAGGGATCATGGAGTGGGTCTTCAGATAGCACTCTCTAGTTCTAGGCAACATCATTGAGCAGTCTTCTCCCAATCCCCAGAACACAGGAATGATGTGATCTACAACTTTATAGGTGAAGAGGGAAGTTTCACATCATGTATTTTATTCAGTGTAGTGTAAGTGATAAACTGTGACTATGAAACAATTTGTTTCTGTTCTGATTCTAATGGAGCCAGAAGAGACAGGTGATGAGTGTGCCTGGGAGGCCTGTCCTGAGTCAGGGTGAGACTTATGTTTTGATGATGCCATTTGCTTATCTCTTCACAATGTCTGTGCTGGATATCACAATGTCCCTGACCTCAGTATCTGAGAAGTGGGAAAAGTGACCTCAGAGTGGATGTTCTTGAGCAGCTACTCTGTCTCTGAGTGGATGCCAGCACTTGTGATAACTGTGACAGGCACTCACAGACAGACACTTGCTTAGAGAATGGGAAACTTCCAGTGGATTCTCAGAATAATAGGTGTGTGACCTGGCTGCCAGCTGAACCCCCAACTCCCTGCATTCTGTTCCCAAAGACCTGTCATGCAGCCTAAGCTTTACCAGCTCACTAACTGCCCTGGTCTTGGGGTCTGTGCCCTATCCTGCCTGACTGACTTTTTCTAATCAGGCACATGTCAAACCAGTCAGAAAAACACAGATCCCTGCTGCACCAAATATCAAACTAACCATCAGAAGGCCAGCTCTCAACTTGGACAGAGGCTCCAAACTAGATCAGAGATAATGCCCATGCATTAATGCAGAAATCGAGGCCATAAAGACTAAGACCAAAGAGCAAACAGAAACAAAAGAACAAAACACAAAACCTACAAAGACAAACTTGGAAATTATGTCCTAGATCTAATCACCTCAATCCCAGAAACCTAAACACCAGTGTAAGAATACAGTCAATAAAGGAGAGGATAACATGGCACCAAGAGAGCCCAGCTATCATCCAACAGCAAGACCTGAATATTCCAATGCTGCTGAAGGACAAGAAAATTACCTTAAAAACAATTTCATGAAGATGTTAGTGGTCTTTAAAGAGGAAATGAAGGCCTTGCTTAAAGAAATTAAGGGAAAGACATCCAAAAATTGGCAGCAATCAATAAGCCCCACAAAGAATGTCAATAAACCAAGAAGAAAGAAACAAACAGGTGAAAGAAACTCTTCAAGTTCTGCAAATTGAAATAGAAGCAATAAAGAAAACACAAAATAATGGAATTCTGGAAATGAAAAATCTTGGAAAGTGAACAGGAACTATAAAAGCAAGCATGATCAATAGAATATAAGAGACAGAAGACAGAATTTCAGGCATTGAAGACAGGATACAAAAAAATAGCTTCATCAGTCAAAGACAATGTTAAATCCAAGAAAGCTAACAGAAAAATCCAGGAAATCTGGGTTACTATGAAAAGACCAAACCTAGGGATAATAGGAATAAAAGAAGAAGACTCTCATATCAAAAATCCAGAAAATATATTTAACAAAACCATAGAAGAGAAATTTTCCTATATTAAAGAAGGACATCCTTATAAAGGGACAAGAACCTTAGAAAACACCAAAGAGATTGGAACAGAAAATAAAGTCATTGAGTCACGTAACAATCAAAACACTAAACATACAGAACAAAGAAAGAATATTACAAGCTGCAAGATAAAAAAGGCCAAGTAACATATGAAGGCACACCTATTAGAGTTATGCTCAACTTCTCAATAGGAGTCTCTGAAAGCCAGAAGGGCCTGGACTGATGTCTTGCAGACTCTAAAAGACTATGGATGCCAGTCCAGACTATTACACCCTACAAAACTTTCTATCACCATAGATGGAGAAAACACAATTATTTCATGAAAAATCAAATTCAAAGAATATCTATCCACAAATCCAGCCCTAAAAGATACTATAGGAAAACTCCAATCAAAGGAAATTAACTACACTCACAAAAATATAGAGTATAGATAATCTCACACAAACAAAATCCAGAGAAGGGAAACACACACACACACACACACACACACACACACACACACACACACACACAGCCTCCACCAATAACCAAGTAACAGGAATTAACAATTACAGGTCATTTATAACTTTGAATATCAATGGACTAAATTCACCTATAAAAAGACACAGGCTAACAGAATGGATATAAAAACAGGATCCATCCTTCTGCTGCATACAATAAATACATCTCAACTTCAAAGACAGATATTACCTCAGAGTACAGGGCTGGGAAAAGATTTTCCAATCAAATGAACCCAAGAAACAGGCTGGTGTAGGTATTCTAACATCTAACAAAGTAGACTTCAAAGAAAAATTAATCAAAAAAGATGGAGAAGGACATTTCATACTCATCAAAGGAAAAATTCACCAGCATGATTTACTCAGATTTTCCATTTCTAGAATTCCCTTGGTTTGTGTTTTCTTTATTGCCTATATTTCAATTTTCAAGACTGTTTTCCTTCACCTGTTTGATTATTTTTTTCTTGGCTTTCTTTAAGCAGTTTATTGATTTCTTCCAATTTTTTGTTTGTCTTGTCCTTGATTTCTTTAAGGGAATTATTCATTTCCTCTTTAAGGAACTCTATCATCTTCATAAAGTTATTCTGCTTTTTCTGTGTTTGGATGTTCAGGTCTTGCTGTTGTAGAACCACTAGGTTCTGGTGGTGACATATTGTTCTTTATGTTGTTGAATGTATTTTTGCACTGGCATCTATCCATCTCTTCCTCCAATTGGTGCAGGCAGTACCTGTGGCTCTGGGGGCTGCTCTACATCCAATTGGTGTAGGCGGTGTCTGTGCCTCTGAGGGCCACTGATGCCGGTGGATGGTTGGGTTTGTGGGCTTAGGTGGGACTTGTAGATTACAGAGTCTAATGGGATAGTCTCCAGGAGTCTTGCCTGTTGACAAGCTACAGTGGCTGTGATGGGTGAGGGAGTGGCATGGGATATAACTTGGAGCCTAGGGCCTAGAGATGGGGCTGTCCAGCCAGAAGACCAGTCGCTCAACTCTTTGTCCAATCACTGCAGGTGGTGTCTGTGTCTCCAGGGCTACTGTATATCAGGAAATTTAAGGCAAATGGATGGAACAAGAAAAAACATCCTGAGTTTGGTACCTGATACCCAGAGAGACAAACATGCTATGTACTCACACATAAGTCGATGTTAGCTGTAAAGTAAAGGATAACTATGCTACAGTCCACAGTCCCAGAGAGGTTAGGTAACAAGGAGCACCCAAAGGGTATACATAGATTTCCCTGCAATGGTAAATAGAAGTGATTTACCAGGTAAACTTGGGGTGGGTAGGAATTGGAACATGAGGGATTGGATTGGGAGATGGACAGAGTGGGAGAGTACTGAAAGAGATGTCTTGATTTGGGGGGCATTTTGGGGTCAGTTGGAAACCAGGTACTATGTGAACTACCATGAATCTATAAGAATGACCACTTGCCAGGCAGTGGCGGTGCACACCTTTAATCCCAGCACTTGGGAGACAGAGGCAGGTGGATCTCTGTGAGTTCGAGGCCAGCCTGGGCTACAGAGTGAGTTCCAGGAAAGGTGCAAAGCTGCATAGAGAAACCCTGTCTCGAAAATCCAAAAAAAAAAAAAAAAAAAAAGGATGACACCACTAAGACTCCTAGCAATAGTGGATAGAGCTTGAACTGGCTATGTCCTATGATCAGATTGGTAACTACACCATTATTCATGAGTAAGCCTACATCTAGTAACAATGAAAACAGACTCAGAGATCCACAGCCAAGGTCTGGGCTGAGTTCAGGGAATCCTGTTGAAGAGAGGGATGAAAGACTGTTGGAGCCAGTGGGTTCAAGATCATCATAAGGGAACACACATAACCAGCTAACCTGTGCTCATATGAGCTCACAGGGCCTGGACTGACAACCGGGGAGCCTGCATGGGACCAACCTAGGACCTCCATATATGTGTGAAAATTGTGTGGATTGGTCTACTTGTAGGATTACTAGCAGTGGGAGCAGGTCCTGTCCCTAATGCTTTGGCTGGCTTTTGGGATCCTATCCCTCATACTGGGTTGCCTTGCCCCTCCTTAATACTACAATGGGAGGAGTTTAGCCCTACCTCACTTGATACACCATGCTTTGTTGACACCCATGGGAGTTTGGCCTCTTTCTGAACAGACACAGAGGAGATGTGGATGGCGGGCCTAAGGGGATGTGGTGGGGGGAGTGAATGGGAGAAGAGGAAGGAATGAAACTGCAGTTGGGATGTAAAGTAAATGAATGAATTTAATAAAAAATAATTTTTGTTCCACTCAAAAAATAGATTAATACTATGTTATAGCAAAACATGAAGGACAATTAAAATTTGTCTTATTAATTCTGAAAGAATTTGTAAACCTAATATATTCTTATATATCATATCATATATCATATCCAAAAGGCATATTGAAGTCTAACAGTAATCTCAAATATTCCTGACTTTTATACAATATCCTATGTTATTCTCAGGTAAATATAAGTGAAACTAAATCTTAGGCACTGGGGTAGTTGAGTCAATTTTAAGCACTAGACATTTACATAGAATTTACACGTAAACTATAGGTGTTAATAACTTTATTGAAACACTATGTCAAGTGTATACCTGTCAAACATCCCAATGAAGAATAGCATTGCTCATTTTCAGAGATTTAAATCCCCCATGGGTATGCTTTGGGGCAGCACACTAGGGACAAAATCTGTATTAAACACTCTACCAATATATGGATTGGAATGCTCCATTGTAATTCCCATAATAACATCTCCTGCAAACACACAGAATGACCCATTATATTCACAATAGTTCACAGAGAAAATACATTTAATACAACCAAGTAGAAAGTTGTCAAAAAATTAATCTAACACATTGAGTCCTCCTCCCATAAGGATACACTGTATAAAGTCTCCTTGCAATGCAACACCTTCAACCAATGGGAAGAAAACCAGGTTTTTATACAGAACAATTTTCTTGATTGAACAAATTTCTTGATTTTGTCAAAGGAACCTAATACAGGGACCTCTGTGCCAAGACATCGTACATGCTAGTTCTCATGCATACTTGAAGAAATTGCTAATAGCTTGCTTCTCTGGCAGAAAATACATCACAGCATCTAACTTCACTTTCTTGAACTTAGATCATCCACAACTTCAGTAGCTAGACAATGAATAATATGTTCTCTATACCAGTTTGTTTTAAAAGGCTGCCATTTTCTAAAATTTCTGTATGTGTCCATGCATTTACAGATTGTTGTATGTGTGCACATGCACTGATGGGTGTACTTGCCCATAAGTTTGTTCAGGTATGGAGGCTACATGATGTCATACGTCTTTGTCAATTATTCTCCACCTTATATTTTGACACAGGCTTTCTCAGAGAACCTGATGCAAACCATTTCTGCTAGACTTGTTGGCCGGCGTGTCCTGGGTCCTACAAAGTGACTAAGTTAACATATAATTCATTCAGTAAAGAAAGAATCTTCATTTATCTAAAAATAAAACATATTCCAGAAAAGCCACCATTAGGTCTATATAGGAGCCCTCAAATTCCAGAGAATAGAACTCATTTGTCTTTGGTTGATATTTATGTATTTTCCATTAAAAATTTGGAAATACCTAAAATAAACACTGTAAGGTCATAAGAAAGCCACTAGTTTACTTCTAAAAGACTAATTCTTTAATTATTCTGTGTTGCAGATCTAAAATAGAAATAATATAATTTCCAATATTCAAAATTTTAAATCTCGACCAGCTAAGAGTAAAATGCTATTAACAGTAAAAAAATAAATAAATATGTGTAATAATAGTAATGGCAATAATAATAATTGTAGAGGAGGCATGAATTGAAAAGCGATAGTGGAAGGCATGAGAAGAGGTAGAGGGCAAGACTAGGAATGAAAATGGTGTAAATACAATGTATTTAATGTATACAAGTATGTAGAAAATTCTAAACAAAATACTTTTAAAAGATTTAAAAAGGAGCAAAAACAAAAGAGAGCTAGAGAAATTGAGAGAACAAGAAATAGCTGCCATGAGACTGATCATGGAGAGAGGACAAGGAGCCTCTTCTGAGAGCACTCTCCATTTCTGGGCAACTTCATTGTGCATTCTTCTCCCAATCTCCAGAACATAGAAAATAAGAATAAGGTGGGCCACCAAAGTGGCTCAGTGGGTAAAGGCACTTGCTGCCAAGGCTGTTGTTCTGATTTCAATTCTCTGATCCAACTTGGTGAAAGGGGAGAACCAATTTATTCATGTCCTCTGTTCTCCATCTATGTGCAATAGCATTTTCTTACCCACACACTGACGTATATATGAGTAAACACACACACAAATTCTCTCTTCTCTCTCATACACATATCCAAACTTAATAAGTAAATGTAAATTGAAAGTCAAACTGTAGTATTAGCCTATTTTGTTATCTACCAACTTGAGATTCCTTCAAAAGTCAATGCCCTTGTATCATCATTCATTCATTCATTTATTCATTCATTCATCCACCGATGTCTGAGGCTTTTCCAGTCAGTGGATCATCCCCAAAACAGTGGGGGCATTCAGTCCTTCTAAAGTCCTAGTTGCAAGGGACCAGAAGGCAGACAGGCATTGAGAAGGTGATTCAGGGGTTGACTGGGACCACAAAGGGAAAAAGGAAGAGAATGAGAAAGGAGGGCTGCAGATTTGGCCCAGTATTTACTAGCACATTCTGTTCTTCCAGAGGACCTGGGTTCAGTTCCCAGCACCTATGTGAAGAGGCTTCATAAGGTTATCTAACTCTAGCTCCTGGGGCTTCCACACAGTCCCTAGGCATTCACTAGTCAACTGGGTATCTTCTTCTGAGTATCATCACAGAAAGCCCAGTTGCTCCAGTGCCCAGACCCTTAGCCAATTGTTCTGATGGGCTTATGAGACTTTACAGGAAAGTCAGGGAGCCCAGGGGGCAGGACAGAGGACATAGGTCCTCCTGATGACTGTGTTTCCTCAGCAATTAAGTCTAGTGAATTCTCTCCTGCAGGCAAGTAGCAACATATGGTGCTGATCTGGACAGCTGCCTGTCCCAGTGTCTGGACTTTATTCATATTTGAGGCTACCTTATCACCATGGCAACATTCATTCACCATGTGTACCATCACTAGGAAACTGAGACACAGAGTCCTCACTGTGTACATCTGCCTCACACATGTCATGGATGACAAACAAGCTGTTTATGTACAGCAATGTATCCAGTGTCTTTACCCTGGAGGCCTTCTCAAGTGTCTGTGGAGTGTGAGAAGCTGTTTTTCAGAGATGTTAATCTTGGTCATCAGCAGCTTGAGTGAATGTCTATTCCAGGAAGTGAAAAGAAACGAACAGTTCAATTTGAATTTAGATCTAAGATACCTGCCTCCACAGAATTTCTGCAGTTTCAGGACTCCCAAGCTTACATACTGGACAGGAAATCACTTGTTTTCTGGCATGCCACTGTCATTACTCCAGAAAGGCAAAGTGCCAGGCTTTCTTTCATCCTTCTAATAAATCCTGCATCTAACACAGGGCTCTCTCTGGTCAGGAAGTCACTGATTTCAAACAACATAAACCTCTATCTCTTATCATGCCTCATTGCACTTTTTAGAGAAGTAATGCTTTCAGAGATTGGTCTTAGGTCCTGGGTATTAGTAACAGTGGTCTCATATGGAGAAAGTTAGAGTCTTAAATTTCTAGTCCCAAACTGCCAAACAAATCTATCCTGTCCTTTCCATCCACCCATGTCCTTTCTAGCATGTTCTTGCTTACTAACTTCTACCAGTCAGATCTGCCACTGAAAACATTCACCTGGGAGTGTTGAAGAGATGCCTTAATGGTTGATAACTGATTGCTCTTGTACATGACCCAAGTTCTGTTTTCAGTACACGCATGACATCTCATAACCAAAATGTAATTCCATTTCCAGGGTATCCAATGTCCCCTTCTGGCTTCTGTGGGCACCAGGCATACTTGTGGTTCACAGATATGCTTGCAGTAAAAATACCCATATACGTGAAAAGAAAGAAAATAGGAAAGAAAGAAGGAAAGAAAACAGCAACTTGCAATTCAGGAAATGTCTTGCTATGGCCCTTAACTGTGAAAGACAGAGCATCACAGACCAAGACAATGGTTCTATTTCAAGCTCGCTTTTAACCTATAATATGCCCTTTTCTAGATCATTCTGTGACTCATTCTTGGAATTTGGTGATCCATGCCTCATCTCAGTCACCTTCAAACACCTGGGAAGACTGGCCGATGTAATGATCCAGTCTGCTCAATTAGCTGAATGACAGGCTCACTCCTTGTCTCATGTATTTGATTTCTGTACACACAAGTCCTGAAGACTGTTTTTGGGTGCTTCTCATGGAAGCTAAACAGGAAGTCTTATTCTGTCCTATCTGTGGGACTTCCTTAAACATCATTGCCTTCAAACACATTGGCCCTGGCTCAGCAGTGGACATCAGTACAGCTAGAGGAACACAGAATTCTTTGGTGCAAGGTAGACAGTGGGTCAGTGAGGTCAAGAAGAGACATCTGTGTGTATCTGACTCCAGATCCTAGGTCTACATTATCAAGCTCTGCAGCTCAGCTCACACATAGCAAAGACTATTTCCTCCACATAGTACAAGAGACCCACCATTTCTGATTACTCAAGTCCTCCTGCATCTCCCTGTGAGTATTTTTCTGCCTGGTTCTGTAAGAACAAGAATTGGGGGTGGATGTAGAAAGATCAACACTGGTTGAAAGAAGCTTTTCAATGGTCAGAGTTCCCACAGCAGGCCATCTTCTGTTTGTTGTCTGTACAGTACTGCTACACCAGGCCACCATCAGAAGTGAGAATTCTAAGCCCATGGGGATTGAGCACAGTAGCATTAAAGCATGTACATGAGAGTCAAAATACAACCTACCTGTGAGGGATAAATGGTCAAAGCCTCTCAGAAGGTGACAGGCTGAAACTGTCAGAGGGCAACTGGACTCTCACTTATTCAGTGTCACAACTGACACAGGATCCTATGAGTGTGTGATATGGAAATGAGTGACTGCCACCTGAAGTGACCAATTCTGCCTGAATGTTACTTGTGAGTAATTTCTGTTTCCCCATGGCTATGACTGCCTACACACAGAGACCTAGAAGTGAGATACTCAGCCACTCTTGAGTATTGACAGACACACCACACAGATACATAGGCTAGTTAGGGAATCCTGCTCTAGCCCAAGCACATATAGCTAGGGCCAGCACTGAGCTAGAATGGGCTGGGGGGACTTCCTCCTAGACAGGCTCAAGGTGATGAAGTCAAGGAACATCTCAGATTCAGGCTCAGTGCACACATGAGAGTCCAGTGGGATTTTTTGTGTGTTGTGTCAGTGATGGATAAAGACTTGTGTATGTTACATGAGTACTCTTGTACTAATCTCCACCCCAGCTCTGGTTGGGACCTACTCAACTAAGGTAATAAAACAGATTCTAGAGTCTCTATATACCAGGATTTTCCCATTTCTTTGCAGGTGTCACATGAGGCTTTATTTGGTTTGCTCCATATGGTCCAGGTGATCTGATCATATCCCTGTCAGATAATCATTTGTATCCAGGGTCAAACCTCAACTTCTTCTACAATGTTGCCTCTCAGCCACCTGCACAGTACTCTTGGTTTACCAATGGAGATCCCCAGATAGTCTGTCAAATGCTCTTTATCCCCAACATCATTACTAATACTAATACTTATAAGTCCTATATCTCCCCTGTCAAGAACTCAGCCATAGGCGTCCATAGAACCAAAGTGAAGAAAATTACAGGTGTTGGGAAGTGGTTGTCTGAAATGACAGCATCAAGCTTTGGGTGAAGTCTTGGTTTTATGGATAGATACAGAAATTAATTCCTAGCCTGTATCATAGGCACAAACAAACCCAACCCTCTTATGATTTTCTAGCTATGATTCTTCCTCCTCTCCTTGCATTTCTGATTTCTCTTGGGTCACCTTGGACTGGCTTTGGAATGTGAAATGGGGTGTTCTCCCAGGAGGGAGGAACTTCCCTGGTAGAGAAATTTTACTTAAGGTTGAGTACATTTTTCTTTTTTGTCACAACTTCTCTGAGATCAGTATCTGGGAGATGGGAAAAGTTACACTCAGGGTAGATGTGTTTGAGCTGTACTCTGGCTCTAATTGGACACCAGCACATGTGATGACCATGGCAAACAAAGAGGAACACTCACTTAGAGAATGGAGAACTCCCTCTGGAATCTCCCTATGGAGGAGTAGTACTTAACAGTGTCCTAGTTAACATTAGCTGTCACCCTGAGACTGCTCAAAATCACCTTAGGGGAAAACAGTTTTGAGGCACAGGACACACTTATCAGAAGAACTGATGCATTACTTGCTTGCCAGCTGAAATGCAACAGTCCCTAGATTCTGTCCCCAAAGACCCATCTCACAGAGTAAGCCATCCCAGATCATCAAATGTACGCTGTTGAGCCATGTTTCTATTTCTGGCTCACTTCTGCTGCTTATGTACAGGTCACATCAATCGGAAGAAGAGGTGTAGGCCACACCATTAAGAAGAACAGAAACCCCTGCTGCACCAAAGGCAAAACTAACTGCTAGAATGTAAGCTCCAAAACTTGACAGAGTCTTACTACTAGATCCAATAGTAAAATGTTGGAAAAAGATTTTCCAGTCAAACTACCTAAGAAGCAAACTGGTGTAGCTATCCTAATATGTAACAAAATAGACATCAAACCAAAATTAATCAAAAGAGATGGAGGAGGACATTTCATATTCATCAAAGAACAAACCCACCAAGATAATATCTCAATTCTGAACATCTATGTTTCAAATACAAGAGCAATGACATTTATAAAATACAACATTACCAAAGCTTAAATCACACATTGAACCTCATTAACTAACAGTGGGAGACTTCCACACTCCACTCTTAACAATGAATACATTGTCCAGAGAGAAAATTCAAAGTGAAATAAAGAAACTAAAACACATTATGACTAAAATGAACCTAACAGATATCTGTAGAACATTTCACCCAACCACCATTTTTCTCAACACCTCATGGAACATTATTCAAAATTGGCCATATACTTGGTCACCAAAGCAAGTCTCAATAGATACAAGAAAATTGAAATAATCCCCTGTGTCTTATCAGACCACCATGGATTAAAGCTGGATTTCAACAACAACAGAAACAATTGAAAGCCTATAAACTAATGGAAAGTGAGCAACTCTCTATGGGATTACCACTGAGTCAAGGAAAAAATAAAGAAATTGAACACTTCCTAGAATTCAATAAAAGTGAATGCAGAACATACACAAAGTATTGGGACACAGTTAAAGTGGTGGTAGGACCAAAGTTCATAGCACTAAGCGCCTTCATAATGAAATTAGAGAAATGTCATACTAGTAACTTATCAGCACACATGAAAACTCTAGAACAAAAAGAAGCAAACACATTCAGAAGGAATAGATAGTAGCAGGAAATAATCAAACCGAGGGCCAAATCAATAAAATATAAACAATGACAACAATACAAAGAATTAATGAAACCAAGAGATGGTTCTTTAAGAAAATCAACAAGAGAAACAAACCAACAAACTACCCCAACAAACTAAAAGGCAGAAAGATGTAGCTGGAGTTTTCGCAGGTCCTGCATGGGGCCGCAGTTGCTGAGACCCAAAGGAACACACAGAGGCTTATGTTAATTAAAATTGCTTGGCCATTAGCTCAGGCTAACTACTGACTAGCTCTTACACTTAAACTCAGCCCATTTCTAATAATCTATATGTCGTCATGTGTTCCATGACTTTAGCTTTGTGCCATTACACACTGCTCCCTGGATAGCAGGCTGGTGTCTCCTCACTCAGCCTTCCTTTTCCCAGAAATCTCCTTGTCTGCTTATCCCGCCTCTACTTCTGCCTGGCTACTGGCCAATCAGAATTTTATTAATCAACCAATCAGAGCAACACACATTCACAGCATGCAGAGCACCAAGAGAATGCCCAAATTAACAAAATCAGAAATGAAAATGGGGATATAATAACAGACACTGAGGAAATCCAAAGAATCATTAGGTCATACCTCAAAAAAAACTGTTTTCCATGAAATTAGAAAATCCAAAAGAAATGGACAATAGTTTCAATAGATACCACTTACCAAAGGTAAATCAAGATCAGATGAACAATTTAAATAGACCTATAACCCCCAAAGAAATAGAAGTAGTCATTAAAATTTTCCCAACCCAAGAAGTTGAGGGCCAGATGAATTTAGCACAGAATTCCACCAGGCTTTCAAAGGAGAATTAAGAACAATACTCTTCCAATTATTCCAAAAAACAGAAACAGAAGGAACATTTCCAATTCATTTTTTAAGATTTATTTATTTATTATTTATTTATTTATTTACTATTTATTTATTTATTTATTTATTTATTTATTTATTTATTTATTTATTTATTATGTGTACAGTATTCTGCCTACATGCCAGGACAGGGCACCAGATCTCATTACAGATGGTTGTGAACCACCATGTGGCTGTTGGGAATTGAACTCAGGACCTCTGGAAGAGCAGCTGGTGCTCTTAACCTCAGAGCCATCTCTCCAGCCCCCAAATTCTTTTTATGAGGCCACAGTCACCCCAACACCCAAACTACACAGAGCCTCAACAAATAGAATTACACACCATTTTCCTTCAGGAATATCAATAAAAATACTCAATGAAATACTCACAAATTGATTCTAAGGACACATAAAAAAGACCATTCACCATGATCTGGTGGGCTTCATTCCAGAGCCCCATAAGCTTCTCATTCGATTCTAACAAAGCCTTTAAAAAATCCAACCCTCCTTCCTGATTAATGTCTTAGAAAGAACAGGGATACAAGGGACATATCTAAACATAATAAAGGCACTATACAGCAAACCAATAGCCATCATCAAATTAAATGGAGAAAGACTCAAAGCAATTCCACTAAAATCATTGACAAGACAAGGCTGTCTACTCTTGCCTTATCTATTGAAGAGATTCCCTGATGTTTTAGCTAGAGGAATAAGACAACTGAGGGAGTTCATGGGGATACAAACTGGAAAGGAAGAACTCAAAGTATTACTATTTGCAGATGATATGATTGAATACATAACCGTGTTGTTGGTTGTTTTCTTATTCTCTGTCTCTTTGGGGAACCCACCACAAAGCTCTCAAATAAATCACACAGGAGCCTTTTTCTTAATTACAAATTCCTGGCCTTAGCTTGGCCTGTTTCTAGCCAGTTTTTTTTCTAACTTTAAGTTGTCCCTTTCACCTTTTGCCTCTGGGATTTTTCCTTTTCTTACTTCTGTAACCTCACTTTTACGTCATGTCTGACTGGGTGGCTAGGTGCTTGGCTGCTGGAGAGGCAAAAGAGTAATAAACAAGAACATTTTGGTGTATCAACACGACACTTGAATTTCCATAATGTCTGAGAAAGCTTTTTTTTTTTTTTTTTTTTTTTTAAGGATACAGCTCTTTAAGTGTTTCTGCCTGCTGGTAAGCACTTGAACAGCCAATCAGCTAAGTAGGGACAAAAAACTAAGAAAACATGCTTGCGACAGCACAAGTATCGTCAGTCTAGAACTCTAGGAATGTTGAATGCAGTTTTCACCATGAACCTCTGACTGGGCTCCTGAACTTTAGGCTTGACCTTCAGGACCTGAGATGTGAGTGGAGCCAGCCAGCAAAGCCCTGGGCAGAAGTCCGTGCTGCTTAGCAGTTTAAAGTTTGTTCATGTAGTCAAAATGGCTAAAAGATATGCAATAAGAAGGTCCAGATGGGAAACAATCTAAACAGGTTTCAGTGTGTTTTACAATGTATATAAGCTTAAGAAAGAAAGAAAAAGGGTATAGTAATTGAAAAAATGAATAGTTTAAAAATAAAATAAAGTCTTTTTTTTTTTTTTTTTTTTTCCGAGACAGGGCTTCTCTGTGTAGCTTTGCACCTTTCCTGGAACTCACTTGGTAGCCCAGGCTGGCCTCGAACTCACAGAGATCCACCTGCCTCTGCCTCCCAAGTGCTGGGATTAAAGGCATGCGCCACCACCACCCAGCAAAATAAAGTCTTTAAAGAGAAAGTAAAATAAAAAAGCCATGCAAGATGGGAAATACACAGGGAATTTGAATCCTGTATGTTATTGTGTTGATTTTGAATTTTTTGATTGTTTAGAGGCAAAAGACAGCTGCTAGGAGACACGGGATTGTGAACTGCACTGTTAAATTGAACTAATCTAGATGCTTTAGGAATGCCTTAACTTTAAAAAGGAAGTAAAAAAATATATTTGTCAAATGGAAACCAAAAACGCTTTGGAGTTTTGTTCCCACAGAAGAGATGAAAGGCTGTGGATTCATTCAGAGTTAAGAGAGACCTTCTTATCTTGACAGGTGATATCTATCAGCAAAGACTACTGCTGTTCTTCTCAGGACTTGGCCATTATCTAAAACTTTGTCAGGGGCAGACAGCAGGAAGCAGTATGGAGAAAAATATACTAACATTCCCAAGAGTTGGGTGGTGTGGATGGTCTTTGGTTATTTGTTGGTTATGGATGTTTGTTGTAACTTAAGGGAATATAGGAATATAGGATAAAAGACAACTGTTAACCACAGATATTTTGCATTTTCAATGGATTTTGATATATTGATATAAATTTAAAGTTAATTTTGTTATACTGTATGTATTTTTCTAGTGTTGTTTGCAGTATTGTCCTCATGTTGTTCATTTAATGACCGTCTTGCAGGCCAGGTTATTCGTGGGTCTCGAGCCGAGAAACACCTGAAAGTCACAGGGAGAGAAAGGGAACGAAGCCAAGCACATATAATGAATGACAAGAGTCAGTCTGAGTCGTGTCAAGGCTCGTTTATTAAGTGAACTGTACATGCTTTTATAGAAAGCTTAAGCAGGGAGGGGTAACTGAGAGAGGGGAGTGGAAAATTTTTAGGAGAAGTCAGAGTGATGGGGGGGGAGGTGAGGTTTCTTTGGTCCAAGGCTCTGCAGCTGGCCGATTACTGTTCAAGGTTATATCTAAAAGTATGCTTCTTAGTTAGGCCAAGGCCATCCTGACTTTGCAAGCCTCCTAGCAGAAATTCAAAGCACAATAGATCTAATTCACACTGGTCTGGGTCAGTCTCCAACAATTTAAAAATGCAATTTATAAGTAAGAAATGAGGTTAGTGGTTAATCTATAATAATCAAAGAGTCAGGTTTTCTAAGTTAAATAGGTATATTTTAGATAGGTAAATGGGTCTTCAAAAAGTCAAAGACCTATAGAATATGGCATTCAATGTTTTGTTGACATAGTTTTTTCATGACAATGAGACACATCTACTCATGGCAGCACTAATTTACTTCAGAGATAATGGACATTGAAGAAACTCCTTATGAAGTTTGCTTTCACTGTGGCAAGGTTAGCCATGGGGCAAAGAAACTACTTTTACCTTTGACTGATGACAATATGTTGTTCAGACTGGACATGCAGGACACATAGGAAAAAGCCATTTGATCTTTGCCAAAACAAGGCAGGGCAGTCCTTCAAAATTCCTGCTTCACAGAAGAGTCTGTCAGATATTCTGCGGGGCACAAAGAAAAGTGACTGATGAACTTTTCCAATACAAGGCAGGACAGTCATTCAAATTTTCTGCTTCACTGAGAAGTTTTCCTGATACAATGGGTCTGTAGGCTGAAGATGGATGCACCAATGTTGCAGAGGAACTGTGAGTGACTGTCCAGGGAACAAGATGTCTCTGTTGTTAGGTAATATCACATCCTTCTTGGTCTTTAATGGAGTTAAAGACTAAATAATTAGTTTGGCAAATGGACTGAATACTGTAGATTCTTACTTAATAACTGTTTTTCTTGTGGATAGTTTTACTATGTTAAAGTTAAAACCTTTCATTTTTACTTAGACAAAAAGGGGAAATGTTGGGAAATAGTATTTTAAGGTGTGTTACTTTTATTTATGTTGCATTTGCTTAACTCTGTGAAGCTGTGTTACTGTGCCTCTCTAAACACCTGATGGTCTAATAAAGAACCGAATGTCCAATAGCAAAGCAGGAGAAAGGATAGGCAGGGCTGCACGCAGAGAAAATATATAGAAGGAGAAATCTTGAGAAGAAAGAGAAGAGCCAGAGAAGGAGAGGAGGACATCAGGGGTCAACCACCTAGCTGCACAATCAGCAACAGAGTAAGAAAGAAAGGTTTACAAAAATAGAGACATGCAAAAGCCCAGAGGTAAAAGACAAATAGTTCAATTTCAAGTTAAGAAAAACTGACAAGAAACAAACCAAGATGGGCATCTATAATTAAGAATAAGTCTCCATTTGTGATTTATTTGGGTGCTGGGAGGCAGGTCCCCAAAAGAGCAAAAACAAACAACCAACCAACAACAACAACAAAAGAAAACAGAGTCTCAAACAAGTCAGGTCAGGATGTGCATTTCTGTGAGTGATTGTCTTAATTGATACAGGAGGGTCCAGACCACTGTGGATAGCATCATTCCTAAGCAGATGGTCCTTCATTGTATACAAAATTAGCTAACCATGAGCCTGGAAATGAGCCAGCAAACAGCATGTTTTCTGCATAGACTTCCGTCAGTGCTACAATATAACACAGTCTCAGAAGGGAGATGGACTCTGCTTTCTCTCCTAGACTGCTGTTTTTCATGGTGTTTTTTTTCACAGTAAGAGAAAGAAACATAGAACAATGTGTAGAAGTAATGGTCTTATTAAATAAGAAACACAGAGCCAAATGCAGAATTAAAAGCCCAAGAGATCAGAGCAGTAGCTAAGAGCTGAGACTTAAAACCGCCTTCTTACCCTTCACTGATGCTGCCATCCTTCCCGAGAAAGAGACCTACTTCCTGTGTGTCTGTCTTTTTATTGACTTTCTGTTCTGCCTTCTCATTGGTTGTAAACACAACTATATGACCTTCTTGTCACTGCCTATCTATACAGACCACCGGGTCTCTATGAGATTAAAGGCATGTGTCTCCAAGCTGGCTATGTCCTTGAACACACAGACTCTGCCTGCCATGTGATCGGATTAAGGGCATGCGTCACCACCGCTCAGCTTCTGCTATAGATTGCCATTAGCTCTGACCCCCAGGCAACTTTATTTATTAACATACAAATAAAATCACATTTCAGCACAAATGAAATATCACTATAACAATGTATAGGGAAGACATGTGTATTTGAATCAATGTGATTTGTACTAAAAACCAAACCCCCTCATCACCCCCTGCACAAAGAGAAAACAGTATTTAGACAGCAGTGATTGGCCAAAAAGTACATGTGCCACCCTCTACATTAGTGACCTCTTCTTCTTTTTAAAACCAGATGGGATTTCTCTGTGTAACTCCGGCTGTCCTGAAACGTGTTCCTAGACCAGGCTGGCCTGGATCTAAGAGATCCACCTGCATCTGCCTCACTGGTGTTGAGATTAAAGGTATTCACAACCATGCCTAGCTGTGTCCTCTCCTTTTAATCTCAAGATAAATGTCCTAGGACTTTCCTCTGAAATATCCTGAGCACAAGGCTCCTCCTGAGAATGCCCTTCCTCTGGATTCACACTACTTCCAACTTTAGTCCAGGGCTTCCAGGACAAATCTTGAACCCTGTCTAGACCAATCCTGTAGTAGATGGAATTAGGAGTCCTGAAGAGCACAGTGGTCAGGATGACAGGCCCTGCATTCCCACCTGTGCTGATCATGTCAGGGAAGTTCACATTTGGCTTCTTGACCATGCTTGCTGTAGCCCTAGACATGACATTGCAGTTCTCCCAGTTATCTCCAGGGGGTAATAGCAGGTTATGTGCTCAATGCTCCAAAAATTGTTTCTTAAGCCATGACCTAGCAGGCTGTTTTCCATCCCTGTTCCTACTAACCTTGTGATACCTCCCTAGATTCTTCTCTGACCCACTGGCTCCTTCCTTTGTCTGAGAACACCTTTCTGCATGAGGACTGTAAAGGTCTCCTCCACCCTGGCATCTCTCATAGTGGAAGACAAGATTACCATGAGGGAATCATCTAGGAAAGAGCAAAAGTGATCCAGGAAGATAAAAGAGGACATGTGCACAACCAACACAGAATTCTAGACTGTTGCCTTGAAAATATCCATAGAAAGTTGGAGCCCACAGTTCTTTCAAGGACACACAGGTCACTTCTTTTCCAACACTGAGCACATGAAACTCCTCACACAACTGCTCCTAGGCTTCCCTCCTGGATCATTAATTTGACTGGTGATATCAGTGATAAAGAATTGATCTTCATCCCTAGTCATCACTCAGCTGATTTCTTTCCAGCCCTCAGAGACATTTCAGTCACCTTCCTGCAGGGATCCAGTAAATACCACCTTCTCAGAGCATTGAGAGCACAGGGTAGACTGGATATTCAACTGTGTCTCTGTATTAAAAAGGACATATAGGCATGATGGAGGCTCCTTCTTTGGTGCTGACAGACTCAAGGCAAGGACACAATAGATATCAGACCAGGGATGAGCCATTGTTCTCTGAGGGCATGGGGATGGCTTATTAGCCTTGTTGCTCAATGTGTTCCTTTGAGGAGAACTATAAAGGGAAGTTGAGAGGGATGCAAGTCCAAGGCATTGCTCTGAGAGTGGAAGGGATTGAGCAATGCCTTGGACTCAAACCCCATTACTCACAGTCTGTTGGATTCTGGACTGTCTGAGAAAAATCTCAGCCCAGAAGGAGGAAGAACAGCAGAATCTGAGTTCTGTGTTGGAGCTGAGGCTCTTATCCTCAGAGGAAGGACAGCCAGTGAGAAGATTAATGAAGGAGTCCTCTGTGCTTCTCTGCAATGGGTGTACCCTCTGGCAGGGGCTGATCACAGGTAAGGGTACTCGCTCTCTGACTGTGGGGGGATGTGAAGGCAGAGGCAAGGTGGAGTCTCCTAAAGGGAACAGAATCTTGAGAGCAGACTCGAGGTTTCTGTTTGCAGTCATGGTGCAGAAGGTACAGTGAGGGACAGAGGCTCGGCAGCCTGAAGCTCTCAGAGGACAGCAGGTGAAGATGGTAAGGGAGAAGGCTCAAACACTCCATATTCACCATGAGTTACATTGGCTGCAATGTTCTGAAGACAGCTGTTCCCAACCACGGCAGCATGGCCCTCCAAATAGAAATCAAACAGGGGAGGGCTAGTGAGATGTCTCAGTGTGTGAAGTTATGGCAATCTGAAGCCATGTTTCAAAAAACCACCACTTAAACCACAACCAAAACCAAAAACCAACCAAACAAACAAAAAACTAAAACAAAAACAAAAACAAAAAACCAACCAAGCAAAAAGCCCTGGTTCTAGAGGACCTGATATCAGTATATCTGAAATATGAAGCCATGGGTTGACTAGAATCACAAGGGGAACAGAGAAAAAAATCAGAAAGTGAGAACTCACCAGAGGCAGAGTTCAGAGAGGCATTGCTCCTCACACCAAACACTCTGTGAGGAGGGATATGGGACATTGATAGGGGAACCAGGCAGATACCTCAGCAGAAAATTCCTTAGAGAGTTAGTAACATACTGAGACACTCTGAGACAATGGATGTCATGTTGATTATGTCTGTAAAGGATGTTGGGTCCACCCCTACTCACACACCAAAGCTGAGTGCTGATCACAGCTGTTTAATATTGGTGGTTTTTCTCAATTTCTTTCTAGCCTCCCTTTTAACCTTCTGGCTCCTGTCCACCACTGCCACTGTAAACAATGAATCAATGCCACTCCTTGTGGCTGAAGGAGAAAACATCCTTTTCCCTGCCCAAGATCTTCCAGAGAATATTATAGCCTTAGCCTGGTTCAAAGGACTAACAAAGATGACACAAGGAATTGCACTGTATGCCCTGCACAGCAATTTAAGTTGCCCAGGTTCTGTGCACAGTGGTAGAGAGACAATATATCGCAATGGATCCCTGCTGCTGGAAAAGGTCACCCAGAATGACACAGGGTTTTATACCCTACGAACCTTTAATAGATACCGAAAAATCATGTCAACAACATCCATTTACCTCCATGTGCATGGTAAGTGATTCATTGTGAACTCTGTGAGCGGGGTGAGGTTCATTTCACTGGACACATATGGGAGGGAGGTCTGTGTCTACCTTCCCTATGCATTGTGCTCCCATATTGGGTTTGAACATTTAGTGAAGAACATATATGGTGTAGCATAATGGCAATAGAACAGAATCCTTCATTTGACTACGTTGCACATAGGTGGATGCATGGTGGGTAACTGAGCCAAGGATATCTGCTTCTGTCTAGACTCCAGGGGTTCCTATTAGGAATGTTTCCATGAGAAAGACCTCAAGGGAATCATCACTGTGCCTCATAGAGGAAAACATGGGATCCTCCCAGAGATATGAGCACCAGGATGCCCTGTCTCCAGACCTTTGTCTCAGATTCAACTCCAGGTGTCCATGAGAAACATTTTATACATATTGGAGTTTCACTTCCTGATGGCAGGGAATAGTGCTCCCTAGTAGTCACAGGCTTGTGATGTGTGGAACCAGGCAGTGTGCTGTCATGAGAGCTTTGGTTGGGATATGTCCCTTGGCCATCTTCTTCAGAGAGTCAGCAGGGGAGCACAGCTCAACAGATGTCAAGGCTATCAATTAACTGTTCTTTTGGGCATATGAGATTTCACATGATGGTCATTGTCCCCAAGGAGAGGGACTGAGGACACAGGGTCTCCTGACAAGTGCTTGTTCTCTGGGTCCAGCTTGGGGAAATATCTCCTGCAGGCTACAGGCTGTGCTGATCTGACAACTTCCCAGACATGAACTGTAGTTCCCTTGATCACCAGTGATGTTATTGGGACACACAATGAACTGGCAGAAAAGTATTTGCCTGAACCAGGAACTTACCTAGTAGCCTGGTTCCACTCCTGTTTTTACAGACCTGGAAATCATGGTCACAGCATTCTCAGACCTACTGACTGTTTAATGTGTCTGCTACACTGCCAGGAGATCATGTTGTTTCCCACTTTATGTATTTCCATTGTGAAATACACAATATCCAAGGGGAATCAACTGGATAGAGGTCCACGGCTTCTCAGGCAGACCATGGAGCACATGGGCAAACCCATTACACAGCTCAGCAAACAGAGAAAGCAGGAACATGTTCCTGAAAATCTTACACAGGATGAAGGAGCTCACAGCCTTTTTCTAGGAATCAGGTCACCTCCTCCCACACACCCAATATGTGAGACTGCTGTCACATCCTGGACCTATGACCTCAGTCAGAACCCAGTTTGATGGAGACTCTGGTGATAATAGATCTGTTCTTTCCCCCACACATCACTCATCCGGTCCCTTTGGGCCCTCACAGGCAGTTTTGTCACCTTCCTGCTGGGAGAAAATTCCATGTTTCTAGAGAAGACTGAGTGCTCAGCTGGGTTTTGTTTGTAATCACACAGTTGTGCAGATTTTCCCTTTTTGATGCTGACAAACCTAGGCCAGAAAGTAGCAGATTGCAGTTCCAGGGTCAGCTGCTATTATCTCATGTCATGGGGATGGGCATTTCACTTGACACTCACTCTGTTTTCTAGGTAATAGAAACATAAAGACAGAATTGGAAAGGACAATGGGGCAGCACTGGAACTGGAGGGGCAGAGCACTGTTTTGAACACAGTCTCATCCTCAGCCCATGGGACTCTGAGAGGTGCTCCTTACCTGGGAAGAGGCTCAGCTCAGAAGGGGGAAGGACAGCAGAGCTTGGGAACTGTGCTGGAGCAGAAATTCCTGAGAGGGAAGACAGATCAGCCTACTGGGACAATGGATGCCCCTCTGCACTCCTCTGCAGAGGGCGCACCACATGTCAGGGGCTTCTGCTCACAGATGGGGAGACCAGGAGTTGACTGTGTGAGGAGAGGACTGACATACACTCTGGAATCTACTGAGTGTCACAAGGATATGAGAGGAGTCTCAGTGTTTGTGGGGGAGAAAATACAGAGTGGAAATGAGGCTTAGCATTAGGATACTGTCATTGGATATTGAATACTAAACAGTAAAGTTGGGGAGACATTGTTCTTTCAAGATGTTATTAAGCATGACCACAATATTCTGAAGACTGGTGCTCTCAGCTTGATGGCCCAAATAAAAATCAAGCTTGGGTGGATCAGTGACATGGTACAATGGATATAGGCATTTACTTCACTGTCTAGCAAGCTGAAACCAATGAACAGAAGTCCTCTGATCTCCACTGAAGTACTGTGTCCTAGACCTGCCCCCCCAATAGACTAGCCTTTACACTACTCACACACAAATATAATATGTAAACAAGTATAAAAATCAAAGGAAATGGAATGAGTCAATACTGTATCCCTAAACCTATGAGTTTCTTAAATAAATCCATGGACATACAGGGTTCTGGGAAATCATTCATTCATTCATTCATTCATTCATTCAGTCTCCACAAGTATCAGAGTCTTTTCTAGGCATCATTTAAAAAATACAACACAACTCATGGTTTTTATGAGGTCCTACTTTGAGTGGACTTGAAGTAAAGAAAGATAAAGGTAAATTCAGGTGTTGGCTGCAGCCCCAAGAGGAACAGAAAAAGTTTAGAGAGTGAAGACAGGGTCTGTAGGGGAAGAGGTCTGGCAGGCATCATATCAACTCCAACCAATTGTAAATTTTAGCAGAGATCTGATGGCAGTAAGCCAGGGCAATGTTGACAACTGAAGAGAGAGATACATATAGTGGAAATGACAAGTGTGGGGACACTGAGAACATAAAGGTCATTTGCAGACCTCCACCAAGTAGGACAGGAAGACACTCACCCATAAACCTGGGCTAAGGAATGGACACAGCTGCTCAGGACACAGGGCCTCATCTTAGTCAAATACAAATGTCACAATTTAGATGGATCTTTCTCTTCCCTTTTAGCTTTCCTTTGGAAGTGTGGGCACCTTGCTACCTCTGCCAAGCCCACTATTGAATCAGTGCCACCCAGCGTTGCTGAAGGGGGAAGTGTTCTTCTACTTGTTCATAATCCCCCAGAGAATGTTTTAGGCTTTGTCTGGTTCAAAGGAATGGCTGAGTTCAAGAATCTTGTGGCTGCCCGATTTATACTAGACAGGAAATCAACTGTGTGGGGGCCTGCATACAGTGGCAGAGAGATGTTGCACAGTGATGGATCCTTGCTGCTACACGGTGTAACTCAGAAAGACTCTGGACTCTATACTCTAAGAATTCACAGAACAGATATGGGAAATGAAGAAACACAAGTGCAACTCCATGTGTACAGTAAGTGATTCTCTGTGATTCTTCAGTGCTGGGTGGGGCTTAGACACACAGGACTGTCATGGCTGGCCTAGCCTCCCTGCCCTCTGCCCTGTGTCCCTATGCAAGTTTGAACACTTAATGCAGGACACACTGGTAGAGACAAATGACCATAAAGCATCTTCCATCTTCTGACTCCACCTGCATCAAAGAAGACCTTGATGGAAAGTAACTCAGCCTAAGATGTCAGAGTCAGCTCAGGATCTTGAAGCTCTAGACCAGGGAGCCCTGAATCCTGTCTTCTTTCCAAGGCTGGACTAAAGTGATCCATGGGAGCATTTTTCTAGTGCTCTACTCTTACAAAGCTGATAGGGAACAATGGCTTTAAAACATCCATGTCAAACTGGGGTATTTATTAGTTCCCAACTGAGAGTGTCATAAATAAAATTCAGGAACTGGTGAAGAGACCATGGAGAAGTGCTTCCTATTGGTTGCTCTTCGTGCTTGCTCAACCAACTCTCTTTTATTACTTAGGACTCCTAGCTCAGGGCTTAAACTGCCTACATTGGTCTCAATCCTTTTGCATTAATTACCAATTTAAAAAATGTACTAGAATTTTGCCCACTGGTCAGTCTGACGGTGGTGTTTTCAACTGAGACCTTGTCTGGCAAAATGACTGTAACTTGTGTCAAGTTGATATAAAACCAGCCAGCATAGTACCCAAACCTTTTAAAGATCCGAGCCTGCCTTGAAGATCAAACTGCTCACAGCCCCCAGAAAGCCCTAGACTTGACAGAGCAGCAAGTACATCTATTAGGTGGCATCAGGGGTTGAGTGTTACCTCAAAGGAAACTGAAGAAAAAAAAGTATAAAATTAAAGTTCCGGGCCTGTT
Source organism: Peromyscus aztecus (assembly GCA_902168405.1). Classification (NCBI taxonomy): domain Eukaryota; kingdom Metazoa; phylum Chordata; class Mammalia; order Rodentia; family Cricetidae; genus Peromyscus; species Peromyscus aztecus. Next base: position 12,314 of record CABHPQ010131622.1, on the reverse strand, counting down.
GAGTTCTGGGGAGGCATCATCTTAAACCCCAGTGTGCATGAGTGTGTGCAGTGTCTGACTGAGGGCAGTGAGGGAGCAGCCATGTAGACACCCAAGGGGACAGTTCCATGCAGTGAACATGACACCTTAAGAGACACTGTTGGAAAGGAAGAGGTCATGTTTCTGCTCTTTATTAAGTCAGACAGACAGACAGACAGACAGACAGACAGACACACACACACACACACACACACACACACACCTGCAACTCTAGGCTGAGTGATGAATCCATCTTCTCAGGATGGAGGTCACCATCTTTTCACCAAGCACAATGATCCCCATGTGATAGCTTTTTTCTCTTTTCCCTCCCAGCTTCCCTTTCTGTGTTCTGTAACCCTCTCACTTCCTCCCAACTCATGATCCAAGTGGTGCCTCGGTATCCTGCTGAAGGGGAAAGCGTTCTTCTCCAAGTTCATAATCTTCCAGAAGATCTGATATCCTTTTTCTGGTACAAATCAAAGTATAGCACCCTGGTCCTTAAAATTGTAGAATACAGTGGTGACATGAATTCCACCTTGTGGCGACCTTCACATGGAAGAAGATGGATGGTGTATGACAATGGATCCCTGATGCTCCAGGATGTCACCGAGAAAGATGCAGGATTGTACACACTGGAAGTTTTAAACAAAGATTTCAATATTGAAAAAGCGTTTGTAGAATTTTATGTAAAGAGTAAGTGACTCTTTCTATGGTCTCTAACTGCTTGGTGTGGCTTATTCTACTTTATACACTGAACTATCAGGATTGGGCTGTGCCTGCTCTCCCCTCCACTATATTATGTCTCCCCAGTGGGGTTGGGGCCCTTACTGCAGAACACACACTGGGTAGACAAACTAATAGGTCAGAAACCCTCACCTGTCTTTACCTGTACAGAGGAGGACCTGCGCTGGGTAAACTCAGCCCCAAGGTGTCAGCCACAGCCCAGACACTTGGAGCTCTCACCATGCACATGTCCCCAGAAAGACTCTGTGTGGGTCAGGCAGGCCCTGGCTGATGAAGCCATGGGGTCCTCACAGAGAACACCAGGAATCTGTGATTCCAGTGCTTTGCCCCTGGCTGGACTCAAGGTGACACTGGGGAGATTTTTGTAACTCTTGGTTTAGATTTCCTGTGAGAGCTGACAGGGAGCAAGGCTTTGCTGACTGTCCAAGTCATGGGACTGTCATACAGAGTGTAGAACCAGCTGTGTATTGCCATGACAGCTGCAGTTAGGTAGGTCACCTGAGCATCTCCTTCTCCTGAGGCTCAGTGGACAGGTGTCTAGGCCATTAGCCTATAGTTCTAATGGGCTTGAGACTTCACAGGAAGGTCAAGACACCAAGGGAAGAAACAGAGGCAGCAGCTACTCCAGATTCCTCCTTCACCTCAGGGGTCCAGCCTAGGAAATTCTCTTCTGCAGGTGAATAGTAACAGATGCTGCTGATGTGAGCAGCTCCCCATCTCAACGTCAGAACATTGCTCATAACTAAGCTTAACTCATGGACACAGCCATGATCATGCATTGTGTGTCCTATTACAGGGAACCTGAGACATGGGAAACAGTGTCTGAATTAGTGTCACACAGTCCCTGGGTGGCAGATCCAAATTATAAGGTATTTCTATAGTCACAGTTCCAAGTTCTCCCCCCTGGAAGGTTTATAAAGTATGAACTAAAGGTGGCCTGGATGAATTCTTTGGACTTCTGTCATTTGGTACCCTCTTCTGTTTCTTCACAGAATATGTGACACAGCCCTTTGTGAGCATCACTGACACCACAGTCAGAGGAGGTAGATCTGTGATCTTCACATGCATTTCACCCGACAATGATATCTCTATTCGTTGGATCTTCAATAACCAGAATCTGCAGCTCACAGAGAGGATGACTCTTTCCCCAACAAAGTGCGGACTCAGAATAGATCCTGTCAGGAATGAGGATTTTGGAGAGTATAAGTGTGAGGTCTCCAACCGATTCAGTTTGAAGATCAGTCTCCCAGTCTGGTGGCCATGATGAGTGAGTGATCTCTCCTCTCATCCCTCAGCAGAATGGGGGCCTTTACTTATCAATGGGGTATAAAATAGAGAGAAGTTTTGTGGTGTAAATGATTAGTTACTACTCAGCTACAGCCAGAATGGTGACTCATACCTATAATCCAGCCATACATGTGCGTACAAGGGAAGGCCATGACTTAAAGTGTGGTTATTGTAAAAGGAAAATAAAGACATCAGTATGATAAGCAAAAATAAAAGGCATTAAGAGCTGAGGTTGTGGTTGAAATATATACTGATCCCTCTGAATTCATGGGAACTAATTTCAGGAGCTCTCAATTTTTTGGATGCTCTGAGTCTGCTGTGAAATTGGTGCATTGTTTGTATTTAGAAAAACATGCCCTCATATGCTCAAATACATTCCTTGCTTAACTAATTCACTTAAGTCCAATGCTGCCTGCACACCATCATCCATGTGAAGTAAGGAAGAGTGACAGGAGAAGGGTCTGCCCATGATTCACTGTGGACATAGCTGGTTTCTAAACAGCTATGATCCACAGTTTGTTTGATGCACAGATGTAAAATCTTTCATGTAGGGGCTGGTCATGCTGTTTTCGCTCTGAGAGTGGCATTCACAGTGGGACCTTGCACATGAGTGTGTTTCCTGTTAATATGTATATCTTTCCTTTTTTATTTTCCTCTCATTTATTACATTCTGACCACAGCTTCTCCTCCCTTCACCCCTCCCTTAACCTCACTTCTTCTCTACCCCAGATCCACTTCTCTTCTGTTTCCTCTCAAAAAATGAACAGATCTCCCAGGGACATCTACAGAACATGGCATGGCAAGGTACATTAGGCTTGCCAGTAACACTCATATCTCAGCTCAAAAGACAACCCAGTAGGAAGAAAAGGTTCCAAAGGGCAGGCAAAAGAGTCAGAGATGTCCTTCATTTCCACTATTAGGAGTTCCACAAGAATACCCATCTACATTACCATAACTTATATGCTGAGGTCCTAAGTCAAACTCATACAGATTCCGTGATTATCAGTTCAGACTCTGTGATCCTCTACAAGCCCTGCTTACTTGTTTCTGTGTTCCATACTTTCATGGTGTCCTTGTCCCCTCTAGTTCCTACAATCCACCATTCCCCTCTTCTCTGAGGTTCCTCTGGTGCCGCCAAGTGTTTGGCTGTATGTTTCTGCATCTGTTCCCAAATGTTGCTGGATGATGCTTCTCTATTGACTATTAGGCTGGACACTGATTTACTAGTATAAATGTATGTTATTAGTAATCATTTCATTGAATTTTTTTTCTGACCATACTTTGTTTGTTCTTAAATTTCTGGGCTGGCCAGCCTCTGGTTCCTGGCTATCCAGGCAGTGTCAAAGTCTGGGCTCCCTCTCATGGCGTGGGCTTTAATTTGGAGCAGTCATTGGTTGGCCACTACCACAAGTTCTGTTCCACCATTACACCAGCACATGTTTCATAAAGGACAGATTGTAGGTAGAATGTTTTGTGGGTGGATTGGTATCTGAGTTCCACTGTTTGAAGTCTTCTGTTGTAGTATATGGCAGGTTCAGGCTACCTTTCTCTCACTACTAGGAGTCTTTACCAAGGTCACTATTGTAGATTCCAGGGAATTTCTACTGTAGTAGGTTTCCACATTGCTCCCCAAATGTCCCACCATTCCAGTCATTACTCCAAGTACTCTCTCCTTCCATCCCACCTTCCCCCACCTGTTTCCTCCTGTCCCCATCTGCACCTTCCCCCAATCCATTCACAAAATCTTTTACATTTCTTCTTCCCAGGGAGATACATGGGTCCCACTTGAGTCTCCCTTGTTACTTAGGTTCTCTATGATGTGACATAACAGGACATCTAATTCCTTGTGTGCAATGTTAGTTACAGTGGTAGAGCTCAGGTGGGTATGTTTGTTCACCAGTTTTAGAAACTTCTGTAGAGTCTTTATGATTTTCCACAAATAAGTTCATGTCATCGGCAGATCTATTTTACAGCCAATTAATTGATCACATTTTTATTAACTTGTGTTGCTTAATTGTTCTGTGTAGGACATCTAAGTGAATATTGAAGAAAAGTGGCCACTGTAGCATCCTTGTATTGACGCTGGTGTTAGAGAGAAAACTGTCAGTCTCCCCACTGACTACTGAATTGGCGGTGCTTTTCACATATGCCCGTAATGCAATTGCTTCTCTTCTGCCCATAGTTTGTAATTTCCATCATTAAAAATTATTCCCTTCTGTAGAACATCTTTATTGAGTCAGTCTTATGAGTTATTCATGGAATCAGTTTTGTGTCTCTTCATGCTTCCATCTCTGTAGGTTCTGGGCTTCTAGGTATTTTTCTGTTTTATGTAAGTCACTCTACAATTACCCCCATCACTACTGAGTAGTCATGAAAAGTTTAGTAATCTGAAAAATGACAGCAAGTTCTCAAATTTCACTTTTACTGTTAACAATGTTACTCTTTTAAACACAAAGCTAAACTAATAAAATATTATTAATGCCATTAATCACTTTGAAGAATTAAGTTTTTTTTCTGTTATTTATTGGTGTAATTACTAAGGCCACTCCACATAGTTAAAAGAAGATTTATTTAGTGGGTAACTTACAAATGAAGGGATAAGTAGGTGGCGGGTTCTGGAAAAGATGCAGCGCAGTCCGGCGGTGTTCTCTGGAGAACTCTCCTCCGTCTACCTCTCGCATCCAGGTCCAGGAAACAAGAGAGCGCCGCACGTCCCAATCTCAGGTCTTCAGGCCCTCCCTTGGCCCCGCCTTGTAGGCGTGATAGTTATGGAAGCCTTATTGGGGGTTGGAACTTCCAGACCAAAGCTGGAATGGCTACCCACTACATCTCCCCCTTTTTGTCTAAATAAGAAGGTTCTAACTTAATACAAGATTATATACAAAGGAATGGTTATCAAATATTGTCCAGGAGGAATGAAGGATAATGACCTATATAAGATGGAACTACAATCAACGCAAACAATATCAAACAAGAAACACATACTAAAATCCAGAGAAGTATAGAACGTAGGTAAATGGCATGTTACAAAGATCATTCCAAAAGGTGTCCTATCCTAAAGAACCTGAATCTAATACTTAATATGTTCTATCTAAGATATTATATATACTAAGTTGTAACTATAACTGCTAGTGATGTGGGATGTTCTGTATGACAAATATGTTAATAAATAAAGCACTGATTGGCCAGTAGCCAAACAGGAAGTATAGGCGGGACTAACAGAGAGGGGAACTGAGGGAACAGGAAGGTGGAGCAGGAGACGGTCTGGAGCTGCCGCCAGGACAAGCAAGATGTAAGGTACCAGTAAGCCATGAGCCACGTGGCAAAGTATAGATTAATAGAAATGGGTTAAATATAAGAGTAAGAGCTAGACAATGATAGGCCTGAGCTAATGGCCAAGCAGTTTAAATAATATAAGAGTCTGTGTGTTTATTTTGTAAGTGGGCTCTGGGACTGGTGGGACTTTGTAGCTGGAGACTGGCGGGACTTGGGAGCTGGAGAGAAGCTCTCCAGCAACAGTTATTGAAACTAGATTCCTTTCTGTCACAATGTATACTGTTTATAGTGTCCCCTCTCTCAACACTTCCCAGTTCCTCCCCACACCTCCTACAGGGGGAATCCACTCTTTTTCTTTCTCTCATTAGAGAAGAACTGGCCTCTAAGAGATAACAATGAAATGTGACAAAATAAAATATGATAAGATGAAATGAAAACTTTCATATTCATGTTGAACCCTGCCACCCAACAAAGCAAAAGAGTCACAAGAGCAGACATAAGAGTCAGAGACTCACTTGTTCTCAGAGTGAAGATTCTCATAAAAATAATAATCTAATAGGTATAGTATATATACAGAGAACCTGATGCTGACTCATGTAGCCCCTGTGCCTGCTGATCTGATGTGGAAACCTCTTCTCTGAGGACTAGACTTTATAGTACTTGAAGATTCTATGCAAGCTAGCAACAGAGAAAAGCAATCTATTGTCCTACCCAGTTGAGATCCCTAGAAACAACAACAATGATCAGCATGGCAAAGATATTGTTAAATGTGCAAGAGTGGCCGTTATCCCTTTGAGGTTGTGAAAAACTGTCTAATTGAACTTCAGGCTGCTGAAAAAGGAGGCAAATTATGGCTGGTACTGGAATGCAATCAACTGTACATGGATACTGATTTTATGCATCCTAGAGGAGAACCTATATTGACCATTTTCCTAAACCAGTTTAATATCTAGGTTTGTTCTAAATACACATCCTTATTCCCACAGACAAGTATAGCTCTAGCCCTACACTAAAAAAGATGCTGTTTTTTGCAGAGGCCACCAAAGAAATCCAAAACCAATGCAAATGCAGTGAACAATGGATAATTGATGGTATATTTGGGAATGTTTTCCATAGGCTCACATGTTTTAATGCTTGGCCCTTAAGAAGTTGCACTGTGAGGAAGTGTGGCCTTGTTAGAGGAAGTTTGTCACTCTTGAGGTGGGCTTTGTAGTCTTAAATGGTCAAGCTACTCCCAGTGTGGCACACAGTCTCTTTCTGCTGCCTTGCTATTAAGATGTAGAACTCTCATCTCCTTCTCCAGCACCATGCCTCCCTGCATGTCACCAGGCTTTTTGCCATGAAAATAAGGACTAAATATTTGAAATTGTAAGCAAGCCACAATTAAATGTTTTTCTTAATAAGAGTTGCCATGACCTCAGTGTCTCTTCACAGGAATAAAACCCTAAGATAGACACCATTATGTGTTCAGCACTACCTGATCTAACTCTAACACAACACCCTTGTTTGAAGTTCAGAGCACAGCTCAGAAAAGGATTGGAAATTCTGTAAGAGGCAGAAGACCAGAATGTCTACTGTGAGCTTATGTCTTCTATATATTACAGGGAAGCTACACCCAAGATATGACAACTTATGGCTGCATAAATAGACTTGAAAAATGACAACACCAATTGACTTTCCAGAATACATGGGGAAATCCTGGGAGACTCCACTCCTATATAAAGAGCTCCAGGTAATTAATGAGTTCTGAGAGAAGGAGACTCAGTATTCTCCAGGGATGAGCTCCTGATAAGTAATCAAATCCTTCGTGGTTAGCCATAAACATACACACATGAGCAACACTAAATGGACCCACCAGATTATATTTATATATTTATTAATTTATAATTAAATATATATGTAATAATAATGACAATTAAAGAAAAAGCTGTGAAGTTGATAGGGAGTCAAAATCCTAAGAGGAGGTAGAGTTGGATAGGGTGGGGTGGGAAGAATGTAGTGTAAACACAACATACATGTAGAAGATCCTAAAAAAGTAGAATCTTTTACTTTTGTAAACTTTAAAATTAAGAGTGAAAATATGAGAGATCTGGGGAGAATGAGACAATGAGAAATAGCTACCAAGAGATTGAGTGATCATGGAGGATAGTTGAGGAACCTCTTCTAAGAACACCCTCCATTTCTGGGCAACATCATTGAGCAGTCTTCTCTTGATCCCAGAACAAAAGAAAGGTCTGATCTTTTATAAACTTTGAGCAGTAGTGTTTTTCACACCAAGTGATGTAGTTCAGTGTAGTGTAAATGACAAGGAGCATGGAGGAGCCAGGTATTGTAAACAGAGTAATCTGGCCCCAGCACAGACAGCTCCTACACTGTGTCCTAGAGTGATCTGCAGGAGATGTGACCTGACTAAAGGTGTGGGAATCTGGCCTAAACCTGCACACCTGTGTCCTGACACAAAGGTGAGGTGACCATGCATTGACAGTGGATAAGAGGAGGGGATCTCAGAAAATAGATGGAATTTCCTAAGATAAGAGCTTGAGAGGGGACTCAGAGTTTGTGCTTGCAGAGTACAGAGAGAGGACAGAGGGGACAGCAGTTCAGCAGCAGGAAGCTCTTGGTGAACAGGAAGCTCTTGGTGAATAGGAAGCTCTTGGTGAACAGGAAATGTTAAAAAGAGGGGGAAGTGCCAGATTGTTCCCTAGTCAAAGGTAATCACCATTGGCCATTATATATTGATGACTGAATTTCCCAACTGTAACAAAGTGACTCTCCAAATGAAAATCTCACCAGGATGGGCCAAAGAGATTGCTCAGTGGGTAAAGGCACTTGCTGCTAAGGCTGACATGCTGAGTCATTCCACATGTCACACATGGTGGAGGGATACACACAACTCACTCATGTTTGCTAACTTCCTTAAGTGTACAGTAGGATTTTTCCAGGCACAGAGTAAGAAAATGAGAAAGGAGGCCTAGGGAGATGACTCATTGTTTAAGTACATTTGCTGTTCTTCCAAAGGTCCTGAGTTCAGTTCCCAGCACCAATATTAGGTGGTTGAACAACCAACTTTTGTAACTCTTTCTCCAAAGGATTCCACAAAGTCCCCTGGCATCAGAAGTTTCCTGCACACAGTTTGTACAGAACTATATGCAGATATAAAAGTAAAACAAATCTTGGAAAAATAAAATGGGAAAGACATGGCCCAGGGATTTTAGGGGCAGCTAAGACAGAAGGCATCCCCTACCCACCAAATGCTCTTAATTGTGAGCAGACCTGAAAACAGTCAGGTTGATCCATTCAGAAACCTGAGAATACAATTCCATACAGGGTGAATGACATGATCAGAGCACTAATTAAAAGGATGACACATCACATTACTTCTCTCCACCTAATTCTGTAGATCCATTCAGGCATTCACATTGAAGCTTAGGGATGAACACACCTGCTTTAGATCATAGGCCCTTTTTTCTACCAAATGCAAATGGCCTAAGATTCCCTCTAGACTTATTTTTTTATTTTTAGAAGAATTTTACATGACTTGATGATAATCATGAGTGTTTTGCTCTATGTGTGTCTGTGTACTACCTGCATGCAATGCACGCAGAGTCCAGTAGAGGCACTGGGTTAACTAGAATTGGAGTTCAATGTTATGGTGAGCTAACCAGTAGGTGATAGAAATTAAACTGTGTTCTCTGAAAGAGCACTCAGTGCTCTTAGCCAAGAAGCCTTCCTTCCTTCAAGCTCCTAGCCTTACTTTCAACCTGCTGGTACCCTCCCCATACTGCTTAACTCACTACAGAATCACTGTTGCACAATGCAACTAAAGGTGAGAGTAGTCTATTAGTTCTTTTTTTTTTTTTTTTTTAGTTTTTTGAGACAGGGTTTCTCCGTGTAGTCCTGGACCTCACTTTATAGACCAGGCTGGCCAACAGTTCAGAGATACCCTGCCTTTGCCTCCTGAGTGCTGGTATTAAAGGCATGTGCTACCACTACCCGATATTCTATTTGTCCTTAATCTGCCAGGGAATAGCAGTAAAAGCAAAAAAGTAAAACCTCTTTAATTTTTATCAGTATAAAGAAAGTTTTACTGAGGAAAACTGTTAACTGTGGTTGACATTCATGGACATGTACAGCCCTAATAGCCATCCATCAAAGCTTACTGGGGCTGCATTCAGTAGCAGAGAGACAATATTCACAAATCGATTTTTGCTGTTTCCAACAACATCCTGATAGACACATGACATTTTAAAAATGTTTATTTCATTTTTTTTTTATTTTTTAGCACAATTGGTATTTAAACAGTTAGTGCAGGCCCACCTTGTGTAGACCAGCTGCAATGTCAATCTTGTATCTGAATTCACCCTACTGAGAGCAGGATGTGTGGTGGGGTAACTCAGGCAAAGGATTAGAATAAGTACAAATTGTGTCGATATCACAACAAAGGTAGCCCTAAGAAAAAACCTGAGGACTCAGGGACCTTCTAGACCAGGGAACTGTGGAATATTATTAGAGAGGAGGCCCACTACCAGAATGTCCTGGCTCCAGATCATTGTCCTCCTGATGATGCTCATTCTCTGGATGAACACAACAGCTAACTCTAGTCCAGCTTTCCCAGGCAAATTTTAGAACCCTTAATAGACCCATCCTACTAGATGGAATAGGTATACTGGAGAGCCACAGTGAACAAAATGACAGGGGCTGCATCTCACCTGTTCTGAAGGCATCAGGGCATCTCACAGTTAATGTGTTGACCATCCATTGTGTAGCCCCAGACATGAGAGTTCAGTTCTACTAGTCATCTCCAGTGTATGATATCAGGACACATGCTCAACAGTCAGGAAATTGCTTCTGTGAGTCATGACCCAAGGCAAAAACACAGCAGATGTCAGCCCTGGGATGAGGCATTGTTCTCTGAGGGCATGGGGATGCTTATCAGCCTTGTTGTTCAGTGTTTTAATTGCAGAAGAAACGTAGAGAGAAAAGTTCAGAAGGATGTGGGACAGCACTGAGAGTGGAAGGGACAGAGCTGTGCCTTGGACACAGACCCAATAACCTACTACCAAATTGATTATTGGAAATGCTCAGTCTGGGAGAATGTTCATCTCAGAGTGATGAAGGACAGCAGAGCCTAGAGGCCATGTTGGCCCTTAAGCTCTTCTCACAGAGAGAAGAGAGATGGGGGCATCTTCTATGCTTTCCTGCCAAGGGTGTCCCCTCTGGCTATGGCTCCTGCTCACAGGTAAGAGTACTGACTCTCTGACTGTGATGGTGAATGGGAGCTCAGACACAGTCTGGAGTCTCCTAAACAGGATAGGGGCCCCAGGAGAGACTAGGGGTTTTTCTTTACAGTCATAGGGCAGAAGATACAGTGAGGGACAGAGACTCAGCAGCTAAAAGATGTCAGTGAATTAGAGGTGATAAGGGAAGTTGAAAAGCCCCAATCACTCTATATTCAAAGTGAGTCACATTGGCTATCATGTTCTGAAGCCAGATGTTCTCAACCTTGGCATGATAACTCTCCAAAAAGAAATCAAGCAGGATTGGGCCAGGAAGATGGTTCAGTGTGTAGAGACATGACAACCTGATTTCATTCCTCAATTCCCACAGGGTAGATGGAGGGGAAAACTTTTGCAGGCTCTCCCTGCCCTCTACACAGGTGCTGATGCATGCAACTGCAGATGTACACACCTGGGCACTTGCTTCCACACAATCACTGTTGCATGGACTGGTTCATGTGCACCCTCATGCACATGCCTTCACAACACACACACACATAAAACATCACTAAATGTAAGAAAATTCAAATCATATTTGAGTACAATTATTGTCATTAGTGCCAAACACATGAACTATGTAGATAAACCCACTGAGACACCCTTCCTTCCTTCCTTCCTTCCTTCCTTCCTTCCTTCCTTCCTTCCTTCCTTC
>CABHPQ010131620.1:0-12766 GCA_902168405.1 Peromyscus aztecus | reverse complement strand
TGATTCTCCGAGGGGTTCAGGGACTAAATTCCAGATGGGAGAGGGGGAATGGGAGCCAAGGGGGAATGCGCAGTTCCTTCACTTTGCCAGATCATAAATCCATCAGGTTCATTTAAAGGGAGATGGTGCTTCCTAGACCCCTTAGGTCTAGCTGTGAGTTGAAGAGGGCAAGGTGGTGTAGTTAGAAGGGGCTCATCTGGGAGGGCTTCCTGGAAATGGCATGGAAACTGCAGACTAGTAATCTATTCTACTGATGCATATCTTGCCTGCCCTAACCCCTAGGACAGAAGGAGATTTAGGAGATGGGTGCCAAGTTCTGGATTTTGTCCCCCTGGCACTGGTCTAATCTCCATGCCTGTCTTGGAGGAGGGCGGTTCCCAGGGTGGGGCAGCCCCTCCCCCAAGACCTAGTGGACTGAAGCAAGACTCTTCTGGTCCTGACTTGTGGATTGCTCTCAAGGGACATGTCCATGCTGTGGCATTTTCCATGACTACATTATCAAGGAGTTTGGGCAAGAAAGGAGTGAAATACGATTTGAGACTAGAGGACATTTCTTGGAAACACAGGACTGCCTAGACTTAGAAGCATCTGGTTTAAAATGACTGTGGTTTGCTTCCATCATGCCTCAGAGAATTGATGGGCAGGAGGTACTGGGTTGGACCAAACCTTAGAAGTCAGTGGTCAGCTTTAGAGCCCAAATGCTCTTGACTGACATTATAACTGATTGCTCACGGGGTCATTTCTGGTGTCTGCTATTGCTAGTGGACATTCTTGGACCCAGCGTTCCTAGCTAGTTTACTCCATGTGGTGTACTAAGGAGCAGACACGCACAGCTCCCATGTGCAGAGGTCCAGCTCAAAAGGGTAAGACTGACATACTTGTATATTTCTCTAGATAGCTGTCCCTTGGCTTCATCCTCAACAGTGCCCTGGCCCACCACAACCCTGGAAGTCACCCATATAGGTGAAGGCTCCTGTCTCCACACTTTTAATTTTACTCTGGGAGGCCATAGGTTCCAAGACCTGCGGAGGAGCCAGGGCTCTTAGCAGTCATATGACCCTGAGAAATGACTTCACCATGGGAACCCTAATGAACCTCCTTATAAAGAGGATAGGAAGAGTGGTGTCTCTGATATTTTATATTCATTGGTGTTTTCCTGCATGTATGTCTGTGCACCATGTGTTTGGTACTGGCAGAAGCCAGAGAGGGCATCAGACCCCCTGTAACTGAGTTACAGTCATGAGCTTCCATGTGGGTGCTGGGAATCGAACCCTGGTCGGGTAGGAGAACCTAGCCAGTGCTCTTAACTGTTGAGCCATCTCATCAGCCCTGTATTATTGTTTTATTAGTGTCTTATGTAGCCAAGGCTGTCTTCCTCTGATCTTCTTACTCCACCTCCCGAGTGTCGTGGTTACAGGCATACAATACCTCCATGCAAACCTATGCAAAGTAGCGGTTTTAGCTACTCCTTAAATGCTTCTTTTTGTTTGTTTTTTTGAGACAGAGTTTCTCTGAGTAGCCCTGGCTGTCCTAGAACTCCCTCTATAGACCAGATTGGCCTCGAACTCAAGAGATCTGCCTGCCTCTGCTTCCTGAGTGCTAGGATTAAAGGTGTTCGCCACCACCGCCCAGCTTCTTTATTTTCAATAATTCCTCAATATGCAAGAGGGTGGGAAAATGGGTTCAGTGTTGCAGGGGAACTCTGGGACAGGCATGGAGACTTGGGGCTCTTGACAGGGGCAACAGCTGCCTCAGGCAGTGGCGCGAGGAGGCCTCCTAGCCCTAAGCACCGCCTGCTGCCTGCAGGTGTTCTCTATAGCCGTGTTCGGGCCGATAGTCAACGAGGGCTACGTGAACGCGGACAGCGGTCCAGAGCTGCGTTGCGTCTTCAACGGAAACGCGGGCGCCTGTCGCTTCGGCGTCGTGCTGGGTCTCGGGGCCTTCATCGCCTGCGCTGCCTTCCTGCTGCTGGACGTGCGCTTCCAGCAGATCAGCAGCGTCCGAGACCGCCGCCGCGCAGTGCTCCTGGACCTGGGCTTCTCAGGTGGGCGGGGCCGGCGGTGAGAGGCGGGGCCCGAGGTAGGGAGTGGGCTGGGGCGGGACCTGGTGCGTTGAGCGAAAGCGGCCAGAGAGGTAGGAACTGACTGAGTCCGGGGATCAGAGGGCCTTTGCAGGGGCGTGACTGGGCCTCTGAGCAATAGGACCAGGTGCGGGGACTGCCGCGGGGCTTCTTCCGGGGATGTAGCAGGCTGTGAGATGCGAGGTTTTGAGCCCGTAGCACCCAGCCACAAGAGGGCGGGACCTAGAGGTATGGAGGGAGCCCAGCGTTGGGAGTGCCCGGGACTCGGAGCCCTTGACTAGCCTAGTGTAAGAGATGCCTGATTCGAGGAACAAGGCTGGGCTGCGAAGGGGCGGGGCCTTGAGGGTCTTGTAAACAGGGATTTGCTGGTGAACCTGAGAGACACTGCACCTTCTCTGAATGGTTCAACTAGAACACAGATCCTGGTAGTGGAACTCCATCTGATCACCAGTCCCTACCTGCAGGGGTCTGGTCCTTCCTGTGGTTCGTAGGCTTCTGTTTCCTCACCAATCAGTGGCAACGCACAGCGCCAGGACCAGGCACTGCGCAGGCTGGGGATGCGGCGCGGGCCGCCATCGCGTTCAGCTTCTTCTCCATCCTCAGCTGGGTGAGTGCGGGTCTTGTGGGTGGCGGGGCCGGGAGTGTCTCTGGGTTTGCCCCAGCTGACCCTGGCTCTCCCATCCAGGTGGCGCTCACCGTGAAGGCCCTGCAGCGGTTCCGCCTGGGCACCGATATGTCTCTCTTTGCCACAGATCAGTTAGGTGCTGGGGCTGCCCAGACCTACCCAGGCTACCCAGTGGGCAGTGGTGTGGAGGGCACAGAAACATACCAGAGCCCGCCCTTCACCGAAACCCTGGACACCAGCCCCAAAGGGTACCAGGTGCCTGCCTACTAGTAGCTGTTAGGCTCCAGCCAGGGCTGGAAGGCCACCTCACCATCGTAGGCCTCAAGGCCTCCTGGGACCTTTCCTGGGTCCTACCGTCCCAGTGCCAAGGACAGAGAAGGTGGCCACTGTGGGCCTCTGGGACCAAGGGGAGTAGCCTCCCTGGGGTGCCTGGACTGTCCCTAGTTAGTTCCCCCTAGTTAGAGGTCCTAGTCCTAAGGCCTTGAGAAGAAAACAGTACTGCCTGGAGTGGGCTGTCCTGGGAGGCATTCCTTTCACAGGCCAGGCAACCGGTGGCTCACCTGTCCACTCTAGGGTCAGAAGTCCAGCTGCCTTCCAGGGCAGGGTGCAATGGCTTCTGAGGACCAGGGAGAGGGAGACTATTTGCACCCTAAGGTGGGGGTTATGGCCCTTGTTCCCAGTCCCACGTCCCTGAGGGCAGTGACTGCCCTGGCTCCTATCATGGTGGTCCACCCTGTCCAGAGGCTCCCTCTACTTCCTCTTGCAGGATCCCTAGAGCAGCTCAGCCCTGTCGGTGTTGTGATTGTGATTAAGTCTTCAAGTTTCATCTCATAGTGCCCCCATAAGCTGCCCCCTCTCTGTGTGGCTCCTGCCCAGGTGTGGGTGCTTCTGGCCAGGAAGGCATAGACAGCTATGGGCCTGGGTACCTGCCCTTCAGTAAGAAAGACCTTCCCTAGGGAGGAGTGAGACGGCTGGGTACCCGGGTGACAGGCAAGACAAGCCTCTGACAAGAAGAGGACTAAAGGTCTCATCTGCCCAGGGTGTCGCTGGAGAGAGTCATTCCTGTAAATGGCTTTACCTTGGTTTCCCGAACCAGTCCCTCCCTATTCTATCGCCTATTCCCTTTTAAGGCCCAGACCAGGTCCCTGTGCGTAGCAGACTACTCATGCATTGCTTGAAGCTGGCTTTTCACATCCAGTCAAAACCAAATGCGTTGCCATATCTCATTCTTCCAGACAAAATGCCTCCCTGCGGAGTTGCAGTTGAATGACAACCCTGTACGTTGTAGCATAGACCAATTATGTGGATATTTAAGTGAACATGTTTACAATTTTTGTATATATGGATCTTTCCTCTCTCTTCTGAAAGAACAATCCGTGATTGTGTATTTTCAGTGTCCCCTGTTACAACTGCAACTTCTTTACAATAAAGACTGTAAACACATTGACCACAATTAAGGTACTCCTAGAATCGTTTTCACCCGTCTCTGCTGTGCTGGGGGCTGGGGTCTCGGCATCAGGACCTAGAATTTGGGAGTGGGTAGGAGGGTGGAGATCAGGCTGATTCCTAAGTTTTAGAGAAAGACCACACAACTATGATCTCTTAATAGATCACATTGGTCTGGTAAAATTGGCTGCTCAGTGCAGGCTCTCTGAAATGCTGGAGACTGCTGTAGAATATTAGTTGAAGATGTGTTACATTTGTTTATGCTGTGGAATATTTGTTTAATGATACAAAGATGCATTCTTTAATGTTGCATTTGTTTAACTCTATTAAGCTGTGTTACTTTGCCTGTCTTAAAACACCTGATTGCAAAGCTACACAAAGAAACCCTGTCTCAAAAAAAACCAAAACAAACAAACAAACGAAAAAAGGAAAAGGAGGAGAGGAGGATGCCAGGGGCCAGCCACACATCCAACAAAAGAGTAAGAAGGAAAGACACACAGAATAGAGAAAGGCAAAAGATAGATGGAATAATTTAAGTTAAAAAACGCTGGCTAGAAATAAGCCAAGCTAAGGCTGGACATTCATTCATAAGAAAGACTAAGTCTCCGTGTATTAATTTGGGAGCTGGGTGGCAGCCCCTAAAGAGCAAAGAGTAAAAATAGCCAACTGCAGGAGATCTCTTTTTTTGTGTGTGTGTGGTGTTATTTTGTGTGTGTGTGTGTGTGTGTGTGTGTGTGTGTGTGTTTTGTTTTAAGACAGGGTTTCTCTGTGTAGCCCTGGCTGTCCTGGAACTCACTCTGTAGACCAGGCTGGCCTAGAACTCAAGAGATCTGCTTGCCTCTGCCTCCCAAGTGCTAGGATTGAAGGTGTTTGACCATGCCCTGCCCACCCTTTAAAAAAATACTTATTTTCATTTATGTGCACATGTATGTCACATTTGTGCTAGTACCTGTGGAAGCCTCTTCAAGGGCTCTGGGTTTCTTGGAACTGGAGTTACAAGCAGTTATAAGCTGCTTGATGTGGGTGCTGGGGACTGAACCTGAGTTCTCTGCAAGAGCAGTAATTGCTCTTAACCACTAAGCCATCTCTCCAGTTCTCAACCCCCTTTTGAGACAAGCCCTCTCCATATAGTCCTGGCTGTCCAGGAAATTGCTATGTAAACCAGACTGGCTTTGAGATCCACCTAACTCTGCTAGGATTAAATGGTGTGTGCCACCACACCCATAGTAACCTCTAATTTATGCTAAATAGTTCATACAAATGGAATCACACAAAATTTGTCTTTCTTGAGATGGTCAGGGTCTCATTATATAGTCCTGGTTGGCTTAGAAATTGATGTGTAGACCAGGCTGGCCTCAAAATTATGATGATCCCCTTGACTCTAATTGCTCACTGCTGGGATTACAGGCTTGCATCAATCACCATATCTCTTTTACATGTTGCTAGAGACTGAACCCATGGCTTTGTGCTTGCTAGGCAAGCACTCTCCAAACTGAGCTACATCCCAGCCTAGAACTGAGATTCTCCCCTCTCTGCCTCCTGAGGGCCAGGCTTAAAGGCGTGCACCACCACTGCCAGGTTCATGTCTTTTTCACTCCTTTGACAAGTGTTTGTATTTTTTGCTTTGGTAAGTAACTGACCTGGTTGCCCCCAGGCCTCTCCTTCCATTGGGTGACTGCCAGTCTGTTTTTGATGTTATGGTGCTATTCAGACCTGGCCCATGTGAACACTCCAGTGTCCAGTCTGATACAGATTAGTGGCAAAGTCTGTAGGGTATATGGGCATCTGGGGCCTGAGCTTTAGCCTCCTTATTTTCTGGGGTCACCTTCCTAAATTCCTGACTTAATTTGATCTCTGTAGCACTTTCTGGTTCCCCTGGACTCTTTCCTCAATCTTCTGTTAAGAAAGCTAGACTTAGCTGGGCAGTGGTGTTGCACACCTTTGATCCCAGCACTAGGGAGGCAGAGGCACAGGCCTGTGAGTTCGAAGCCAGTCTAGTGTACAAAGCAAGTTCCAGGATAGCCAGGGCTATACAGAGAAACCCTGTCTAAAAGAGAAAAAAGAAAAAAAAGGGGGGGGGATCTAAGCCGAGTGTGGTGGTATACATCTGTAATTCCAGCACTTAGGAGGTAGGAGGAGCATCAGGCCTTGTTCTAGGCTATCATCAACTACATGGTGAGTTGGAGGCCAACCTGGGCTACACGAGACTGTTTCAAAACAGAAAAAGGGGAGGGGTGATAATGTGAGATGTGGTCAGTTGGTAAAGTACTCGCCTTACAAGCATGAGGATCTGAATGACCCCCATAACCCCCACAAAAATGCTGGATGGGCTGCTATATGGTTATAATCACAGGGCTGGGGAGGTTAAGACAGGAGAACCCGGGGGTCACTGGCCAGTCAGTTTAGCTTAATTGGTAAACTCCAGGTCAATGAGAAACTCTCTCTCTTTTTAAAGTTTTTCAGGACAGGGTTTCTCTTTGAAGCCCTGTCCTAGAACTCGCTCTGTAGCCCAGGCTGGCCTTGAACTCACAAGATCCGCCTGCCTCTGCCTCCCGAGTGCTGGGAATAAAGGTGTGTGCCACCACCACCTGGCAAGAGACCCTTTCTTTCTAAAAAAGATTAATTTGGGGCTGGAGGGATGGCTCAGTGGTTAAGTGCACTGACTGCTCTTCCAGAGGACCCGAGTTCAATTCCCAGCAACCACATGGTGGCTCACAACCATCTGTAATGAGATCTGGTGCCCTCTTCTGGCATGCACTGTATACACAATAAATAAATCTTGGGAAAGATTTATTCCTCTTTATTTTATGTGCATTGTTGTTCTACCTGGACTAGAGAGAGTTGTGAGGTACCATGTGGATGTTAGGAACTGAACCTGGGTCCTCTGGAAGAGCAGTCAGCGCTCTTAACCACTAAGATCCTTTCTTAAAAGAGGTAAATGGCATTCTTAAGGGTGAAACCTGAGGTTGTCCTCCAGCCTCTACATGCACATACCCAAGCCCTGCACATGCATTAAAAGGTGGGGGGGGGGGGCGGCTGCAGTTTAGCAGTTAAGAGTACTTCTGCTCTTGTAGAGGACTGGGGCTTGATTTTCAGCACCCATATAGTGGCTTACAACCACCCTTAACTCCAGTTCCAGGGGATACACACACACTCTTGTGGCCTCCAAGGGTACCAGGCACACACAGTGTACTTACACAAAAAATGGACACATCTTTTTAAAAAAGAAACGGGGGCTGGAGAGATGGCTCAGTGGTTAAGAGCACTAGCAGGTCTTCCAAAGGTCCTGAGTTCAATTCCCAGCAACCAGATGGTGGCTCACAACCATCTGTAATGGGATCTGAAGCTCACTATCATGCATGTAGACAGAGTACTCATACCTAAAAAAAAAAATACATGAATAAAAAATAAAAAAAAAAAAAAAAAAAAAGAACAAGAACTAGAAAAATGATCCAGAGGTTAAAAACATCACAGCACCCACATGACAACTTACAAGTCTTCAGTTCTAGGTGATCCAATGCCCTCTTCTGGCTTCCTCAGACACCAGGCACACACATGATAACATACATATGTGCAGGCAAAACCACTCATACATGTAAAATAAAAATAAACCTGGGACTTGGAAGGATGGGTCAGCAATTTTAAGAACATCGGTTGCTCTTCCAGAAGACCCAGATTCAATTTCCAGCACCTACAGAGCCGCTCACAACCATCTGTAACTCCAGTTCCAGGGGGTTCAACTGCACAGGCACACACCTAGCTACTCTCCTCTCCCGTGTGTGTGTGTGTGTGTGTGTGTGTGTGTGTGTGTGTGTGTGTGTGTGTGTGTGTGTTAGAGACAGGGCTCATCCAGGCCTGGCTGTCCTTTAATCATCCCTGTAACTATCCATAAAAGTGAGATCTGGGCCTCTTCCTTTAACTTGATGTTTGGCGCCAGGCATAGTGGCACACGCCTTTTAATCCCAGCACTCAGGAGGCAGAGGGAGGTGGATCTCTGTGAGTTTAAGGCCAGCCTGGTTTACAAAGCAAGTTCCAAGGCAACCAGGATTATGTAGAGACCCTGTCTCAAAACAAAAACAAAAAACTTGTGTGCATGCATGTCAACGTTAGGGAACAACTTGTAGTTGTGTCTCCCGCCATTGCGCAGATTCTAGAGGGCAAACTCAAGTTGTCAAGCTTGGTAGCAAGCACCTTCATCCACCAAACCATTTTGCTGGCCCTGTCCCCTCCCCGATCCCTTATTTATTTTTCAGAACTGGGTTTCTCTGTGTAGCCCTGGCGTCCTGGAACTGACTCTGTAGACCAGGCTGGCCTTGAACTGAGATCCACCTGCTCTTGCCTCCCCAAGTGCTAGGATTAAAGGCAGGCACCACCACCTCCCAGCCATGTACCCCTATTTTTGAAAGGCAGTTTCATGGGTACTCAATTGTTAGGTCATGAACGGCCAGGTCTGTTCTGGGCAGTGCCTCAGCTCCATGTGGGTCCCAGGGCTGCCAGCTTCTTCCTGGGAACTAACCCCTGCTGCCAAGTCACGCCTCTAGGCCTCCTTGCATCATGGCATCTAATAAGCATATGTACCCAGGCTTCCTGATACCCTCAGAGGCAGAGATACTCGGGACACCAGCTATGTGCAGTACTGCAAAATAAATTTATTTGAAGATAAACTGTCTTTTATAAAATGTCAGAGGCAATTTGAGATCTTAGATTTAACTTGTCTCATAAAAAGATTGAACTTCAAGTAGCACAATTTTGTGTCTGTTTTTAATCTGGAACATTCTCTCTGAACAGCCAATTGTTTACACAACACACTAGACATCTGACTCCAGCACCAGTGGACCCGAAGCTGTCAGCTCTGGGGCTGTAGGCTTGACTCAGGAGGACTCTCTTCGGGCCACTGAGGCATCTAGCTATAACCACAGACTCAGGTCCCGACATCCTAGTCCTTCCCTCCCCTGGCACATTCGAAAATCACAAGAATACAAACCAAGACTGGCTCTCTGCCAAGCAGGAAACAGAACTCAGGAGTGATGGTGCACAGGGTAACCTCCCCTGATGCCTTCCTGGCAGGCCTGGACAACCAGGAGGCCGAGCCTCAGCCTTCCCAGGGCCCAACCTAGCTGCCTGGCAGCTGGGAAGAGGAAGGAAGGAGACAGGAGACGCTAGGGTGTGACAGCTCTTGCCCTCGCCAGCAGGAGCTACGTAATGATCCTGGCAATGGCTTGGAGGGAGGGGAAGTCATCGTCCCGGGCAGCGTGCAGAGCCTGATGGCTGCTGATGTCACCGTGTGCCAGTACCTGCTGGCAGGTGGGGCACACACAGCAGTCCAGGTCCAACTGTTGGGTGCTGGTCTGCCACACATTCTTCTTATTCTTCTTAGACTTGGAGTTAGGAGGCTTCTCACGACTGCGGAAGTCAGTGTGCGCCGACAGCAGCTCCTGCTGTTTGGCCGTGTCTGGCAGGAGCGCCAGCAGCTCACTGAAGATCTTCTGGAAGTTCTCCCCAAGCAGGTCTCGGCAGCTTTTGTAGTACTGAGCCGCAGAGATCATCCCCTGGCACCCAGAGAACCACAGCCAGTCATTCTCACCCTGGGCAAAAAGGCAGGCTGGCCTCCCAACTGCTCCCACCTCACCTGTCTGAACTCCCCTGAATGGCTCTTAAACTTGCTGAAGCAGGCCTCATCACTCTGCAGAAAGTCCTTGATGGACTGGATGAGCTGTAGGTTTCTCTCCCGGAAGTTCTCAGGAACTAAGTAGGCTCGTGGTGTGGGTGTTAGCCGGGGTCTGAGGTCAGATAAGGAGGCTTGAGCCTTTAGGGTGGGGCTTAGCTAGTACCCTCCCACCAGCGGTAGGTCAGGCGGCCCACCCCACTTACGCTTTCATGGTGGTGGTGGGACTCGGGACACAAGGTGAGTGGGAGCTGGGCAGGAAACTGGAGAAGCCAGGGGGTGGCTTGCTGATGGGAGGCACCAGGCCTGGTGGGAGTGGGGGTGGAGATGGTGTGCCCTTCAAGAGCACCACTGTGTTAAAGCCTGTAGGGCAATAGAAGAGCCTCAATGTGGTCCCAATGGCCCGGTTTTTCCGAGTGTACAGCCCCAGTGGGTTGACCTGTCCACATCTAGCCCCACAGCAGGCTCAGGACCAGAACCCTATGGGGTGGGCTCGCCACTGTAGGCAACTCCAAGCCCTACAAAGTACTATGAAGTAGTTAACTGTGGCAGCTCAAGGTGGCACCTGCGTCCAGACTGGACACAGCAGCATGCAAATTTCCTCTACAGAACTGGGAGTCGGTCTACCACACATTCCCACCTTAGGCTGACCTCCAGCCTGACACCAGGACTCCAGCAATTCTCAGAAACCTAAGGAACCCACTGGTATTGGGCACACATACCTGGGGGAGGAGGCATCCTGGGTGGACAAGGGCCTCCAAGTGCTGGGAAGTCTTCCTGTGGTATAGGGCAGGGGAGGGGACCCAGGGGCCTTGGAAGCCCTGGAGGCTCCTTTGGGGTGCTCCTTGCCAGAGCTGGCCCCTCTGAATGTCCATTGACGATGGCTACTGGCACTTCCGCTTTGCTCAAAGGGGATTCAGGGACCTGCTCAGCCCCAGAGGGCTTTGGGGTATGGTCGGGGGGCAACAGTGGGGATGATGTGGCTCCAGTCTTCTCAGAGCCCACCTTTTTCTTCTTGCCAACCTTGGTGGAACTCTGGTTGGCAGCTGGTGTCAGCAACGAAGAGACAGCCACTGTAGTGGGCACACTCCGAAGCTCCTGCACAGTAAGGCCACCACCCTCCTCCTCATCCACTGGGGCTGGGCCACCCTTCCGGCCACCCCTGCTCCCCTTCCCTGCCTTCCGGGGAGGCTGGGTGCCACCAACTACAGCCTGGGCCCCTGGTGTAGGTGGGTTCCCTTTCTTGCTGCAGCTGCTGTTCCAAGCTGAAATGAGGCTAGATGGGGCATTGCTCAGCTTGGGTACTGAGGAAACCAAGGCAGGGAAGTCCTCTTCCTGGAAGGTGTTCTTGCCCCTGGGAGGACCAGGATAAGCCAGTGCCAGGCCCACAGAGCCTGGGGTAACTGCTGTGCAGCAGGAGGAAGTGGAGGCACAGAGACTGGGGAAGTCTTCATCCTTGAGTTTGGGGTTAGGCGGTGGGAGGGTGCTGGATCCAGGGAGGGGAGAACTGGTCAGTGGTTCATCGCCAGGACTTGGTCAAATCTGCCCCTGCTATCATAGATACCACACCCTCCTTCCCAGTTCCCAAACATACTTTGAGGGGGCAGCCACTGGGCCTGGGCCTGTGGCTGGGAAGGCTTCTTGGCTTATAGGACCGTTGGTTGAGGCTTCCTTGGAGCCTACAGACATGAGATGAGTCTAGGTAAGGCTGTGAGGGTAGCCTTGGGGAATAGGAGATGTTGACTAGGAGCTGGCAGCTTTTCCCAAGCCCAGGCAGGGTTGCCATTAGGTGGGACTCAGTTACCTGGGCCTTCACCCTGAGCCCGGGGCAGGCGCCGGGAGCCACGGGGCTCCTCAGGGCCCCTGGCTGCTGCTTCCTCTTTCTTGGACCTGCTACCCTCTTCCCGGTCCTCAGCCCTGTGAGTCTCCTCTTGCTGTTGAGCAGCCACAGAGGCCCGGATCGCAGCTGCCACTTCTCGGTCTTCTTCTTCCCTAGAATGGAGCAGGGTGGGGGAAGACCTCAGACTAGGCAAGACCCAAAGGCACAGCCTCAGATGGGCAGTGTCTGGGCTCAATCCCTGCTGCCATCTGGGCACATGCTTGCTTTGCAGGTAATTCCTGGCACAACTGCACCCTGCCCCTGATGGCCGTTCCTCCCCCCAGATTCTGTTGTCTCTGGCTAGCAATAGGTAAAGAAGTAAGAACGTTCTACTTGCTGAGCAGACATTGTTGCCACCCTCAGGACCCCAGGAACTCTGGCTGGAGCCCACTGACCTCACGCCTATTCCCAGCTTGCCTGCTGGCAGCTGCCACCAGGCGGAGGCGGTGCCAGGAGAGTGTCAGTGGTATGCAAATCCTCCCACCTCTTGTACCTCCAGCTTCCCCGGCGGTTCTGCTGGGCTCCTCGCCCGCTGGCCCGGCCAGCTCGACCCTGGCGGTTGTACCTGTCCACCTCCTCGTAGTCCTCACCACTGACAACTCCTGTGGTCGGTAGTACATAGCCTGTCATTGTCCCAGATCGACAGAGCAGCAGGACCAAAACCTGCTGTCCAGACCACACTGAGGCCCATTCTCCTGTCTGGAAGGCAGGGGCTTCCCCACCCCCACAGCTTATGATCTACAAGAATAGGCCAGACAATGCAGAATCAATCCAAACCAGCTATGAACTCTAGAAACTGGTACCCAGTTGGTTCAAGGACAGGGGCCTGGGCCCTACCTTTGGAGATGGGAAATACAGAGTGGGCCTCAGTGAGAGTCTCCTGAGGCAGAGAAGTACCCTAGGGACTCCAGAGCCAAAGATGCGAAACACCAGAGAGGGGGGGAAGTGCGCGGGAAGGAGCTCCGGACTCTCGCTAGGCTTAGGTGCTCAAAGCAAGGGGTGGGTGAGGAGACAGGCTGAGTGGATGCCTCCTGTGTTGAGCAGCAGCAGGAGTCTAACCGGGACCGGGGT
>CABHPQ010131616.1:0-17374 GCA_902168405.1 Peromyscus aztecus | reverse complement strand
ACACACACACACACACACACACACACACACACACACACACACACACGTTATCATCACAGAATCCCATTCTCCCTTCTGATGCACTGTGCACTTCCTTCTGCTGGAACTTCTTCCCTCTTTCGTCAAAGTAAGTCACGTGTTCGGGTCTGTACTCTTCTCAGACATGGCCTTCCTTACCTTCTTGCTTTGTCTTAAGTTCTCCCAGGACTTATTTAAAAGCCAGGGTGTGCCTTTAGAGTAGAGGTCCTGTTCTGGAGACTTATTGAAACTTATTATCTGTCTGCTCTTCGAGAGCGGGGCTTATACTAAGTTACTTGGTAAACTTTTTTCTCTAGATATTTAATAGATAACCCGGTGATCAAAGAACCAAGGGAATAAATGGCTGGACAAATAAATATGTTAAAAGAGAAAACCCGTGCTTCTGATTGCCTACTGCTGTGCGGTTCTCTTAGGTGGACTTTCATCTGACTTCCTAGGATATACTGAAAGACAGATTTCTAGGAACTGGCCATTTGTCATGACAAAAAGAAACAAACAAACAAACAAAAAATCCAAACCTTTTGCATTATATATAGACTAAAAATGCCAGACATCTTTTCTTTGCTCTTGGTGTCTAAAAATAAAAACACTGCACTTTCTACAGTGTTTTCAATCATGGATCTGCCCACCTTCTGCCAAAGTGCCGCCCAAGACTACACAGTGGATGGCATTCATTGTCTTACTGAGTTCAGTATTCATCTTGGGTGTGTTTTTAAATCTCTGTGATGGGGAAAGGAACTGAGTGCTTGAGTCCACAGAGCCCTTGGAACTAGAGAGAAAGCTTCTGGGAAGGCCCAAGCAAGAGATGATAAAGGCTGTCACACAGAAGAGCCGCACTGACTGTGAATATGCAGAATCAAGAAATATCTGGGCGGGACTATGGTGGTGCACACCTCTAATACCAGCACTCCCGAGGCAGATGGATCTTTGTGAGTTTGAGGCCAGCCTGAACTACAGAGTGGGTTCCAGGACAGCTAGGACTGTTACACAGAGAAACTCTGTCTCAAACAAACAAAATGGAAGGACATATCCACCACAGGTGGAAGAAGTGGAGATAATTGTAGAGATTCAGCAACTGAAATTCTGGTTCTGAGATCAGCACTGAGAGAAGACAATGATTTGCTTTGAGACCGGTTCAGTTTAAGTTATGGACTTCCATAAGAAATAAATGCAATAACCACACCTCTACATCCATTGTCAGCATGCCTTGTATGTGGTAGGGGTTCAAACTTCTCTGGAATTGAATTGAGATTCAGTGTAAACATTCGTATTTTTAATTATGTGTATACGTGCGGGTGTGTGCGTGTACATGAGTACAGGTGCCCAAGAAGGGCAGAAGAGAGCTCTGGATCTCCTGGGACTGGAGTTATGGAGCCATCCAACACACGTGCTGGGAAACAAACTTGTATCTTCGGCGAAAGTAGTACGTGCCCCTAACCACTGGACCATCCCTCTGGTCCCTTCAGTACATTCTAGTTATATACTTCCAAGAAACCTAATTTCTACTGCCAATGTGGTAGAGGAGAAAGAAGCGTCAAGATCAGCATATGAACGAAGTCAATGGGAAGAAAGGTTGGGAGCCCCTCCCCATCAGGGATACAGGCAAGGGGACAGGACACGCACGAGAAAAGCTGTACCCAGGAAAGCGTGAGCGCTGTGCGAATGACCCATAAAGGCACGCGGCTTTCCTGGCCCGGTGCCATTTGAGCTTTGAAACTTTCCCCCGCTCTCTGGTCAGGCTCCATGCCCAGGAGTGTTCTCGTTTTTTAATAAATGTCCCTATTTCTACCACTACCCACGTCTCCCTGGTCCAAATCTTTGTCCTGGGCCACCGCTCTCAAAATTTCCCTGTTCATTCACTTCCCCATTCAGCTTACACTTCCAGGTCACAGGACATCACTGAGAAAAGTCAGGGCAGGAACTCCAGTAAGAACTGAAGCGGAAAGCAGGGAGAGATGCTGCTTACCTATGGAGCTCAGCTCAGTCCCCCACCCCCACCTCGAGTTGGTGCAGGCTCCTCAGTTGCCCTCTCCCTGTCCACCTGCTCACCCATCTATCTGAACCTAGACCTGCTGGGTTTCCCTCTGGCTCTAGCTCTGCTCTCTCACATCTGCAGCTGGCTGCATCTTCTCTCGAACCCCTGACTCCCAACTTCTTCTCTGCAGCAACTGTTTCTTCCCCTGCAGCTGTTTTGGGGTTTATTTTCATGCCACCACAGACTTCATTGCATTTCTATGAGCCTGCTTCTGAAACCTTTGGGACTCGGCAACAGCCTCTAACTTGTATTTATTTTTGTAAACACATAAATGCATACGATAGATAGAGAGATTTGCTGGGTAATGTGTGACAGGAGATTTAGTTTGAGTAACTAAGGTTGTAATAAGAAACGTGGATTTGCCTCAGTCACATTACCAAACAGGCACAATTATCTGGCCAATGGTTGTGATAGAAACAATGACACCTTGTGAATTTATTGTATTGATTGTTATGTAATCAATTCTGACATTACGAAAAGACATAAACATGTTCATATGTTTCTGGCATAACACACTCAAGACACCCATACTTCCCAGGGCTGCATGTAAGGAGAAAAGTTTATCATATACAAACTTAGGAGAATGCAGGTGCTATGCAAAATGATTCACCAACTCTCATGACCTAGTGCATTTGAACTTCTCACATTTCCCAGATCTTTGGGCCACTTCTATTCTCAGAAGCACCATTCTTTTTCCTTTTTATTTATATTTTTATGTTATTGTTATTGATTATCATTATCATTAGAGTATGTGGGGGTGTATGTGTTTGTGTGTTTATGTGAATCTATGTATGCAGAGGATGACACTGGGTCATCAATTACTCTCCACCTTTTAAAAGTAGTTTAGGAAATGAGGGTGGCACAAGCCTTTAATCCCAGTACTTGGGATGCAGAGCCAGGTAGATCTCTGAGTTTGAGGCCAACTGGGTCTACAGAACAAGTTCCAGGACAGCCGGGGCAACACAGAAAAACCCTGTCTCAAAAAAAAAAAAAATCTAAGTAAATAAATGAAATAGCTTAAAGGATTGTATTGATTATCATTTGTGTATACATGATGTGTATGTGCAGGTACATGCCATGGCATGTGTGCACAGGTCGAAAGACAACTTTACAGAGTTCATTCTCGTCTTCCACCTCTCTGTGGATCCTGGGGATTGAACTCATGTTGCCAGGGTTGGGCAGCAAACCCCTCTCCCCACGGAGTCTTCCTCCTGGCCCTTCACCTTAGCTCCTGAGATAAGGTCTCTCCCACTGAAGCTGGAGCTCATGAACTCAGTTAGTCTTCTGGCTAATGAGTTCCAGGATCTGTCTGTCTCTCCACTACACCCTTCCCCTAGACCCCATAACTAAGTTAAAAGGCATGCATTCCTGCACCTGGCTTCTTACATGGGTGCTGGGAGTCCAAACTCGGGTCCTCATGTTTATGCCCCCGGGAGAGTTAAGAATTCTCTGCCTGTTGGCCCTTGATGCATACATGTGGCAGGTATGTCACTGGCTGAGACATAACCCCAGGTCCCCTTTCTCTTTCCTAACACCCTGTCATTATTTCCACCACTGCCCATGTGTACCTGAACCAGTTCTTTTTTTTAAAAGCACAAGAACCTGGAGATTCCTATAGGTGCCTCCAGACTCTGCCCAAGCCTACAACATTAATGATTTCTCTTTTGTACAATCCAAGGCAAAGCCACACCCAAATATATTACTCTAACACAGTATTTATCCATGTGACAAACTAAGAAATCCAACCCCCTGGAAAGTATGACTAAGAGGTTTTACTACAATAATAATTTTCACCAAGCGGATGAGGGACTTAGAAAAAGGGACAGCTACTATAGCAACCACAGAGTGGTCCAAAGCTACATTTGGCTTTCAATTTCACTAATAATTCAGAGAAACCATAAAAGATTCAAGTGAAATCTGGTTGGTTGATTAGAAACATGTGAGGGACTGCACTCGGGCACGTGTTTCACATTTCTACTTCCATGTGTGCCAAAAATTAATCATCATCTGCCCTGTGATATTCCAGAAAACAGAATCACCCCAGCTGGCCCTTGGAAGGACAGAGATGGGGTCAGGAAATCACGGAACCAGTCCAGGACTTCTGTCGAGAGAGAATGAACGTGTGCATTCCATGTAGAATGGGGATGGTCCTTCGCTTCCTCCCCTGCTCTCAACGTAGCCCTTCACATCCCCACCTGCAGCCCAGTCCCCACCATCTCTGTATTAGAAGAGAACACTCCATCTGTTGCTTCATCCTGAACCTCCTTCCTTTCCAGAGCACAAATTCCAGCAGGGAACAGACACAGGCTTTGGAGCCAGGAAGTCACAAAGTTGAGCCCAAACTACCATTTATTATGAGGAATTCACATAGTGTCACTGAGCTTCAGTTTTCTTCATTAACAAAATGAGGGTTTCAAGACCTCCTTTGAAAAGGGGTTGTTGACTAAATGGGTCAGTTATGTGAAATGTATACAAGTCAAGGTTGCTAACAAAAGTGTTTGCAGCTTTCTTGCCTTCCTTGTGAATGAGGATATTCTCACTCTCAGTATACAGGAACCCAAACTGTCACTGAACACAGGACCCCATGACAGGAGTGCCCAGGGGATAGAATTATACAATGGACCCAGGACCCAAGATTAAGTCAGAGTGCAGTATAGAGGTCTTAGGTCCATCCAGTCCCTCTTAGACAGAGAGTAAATTAGATGACAATCAATCTTCCTATTAATGTGCCATAAAAAGAAGGGGACATGGAATAGTCAGCTCAAACCTCATAGCTGAGAAGCATTTTTTATGGGAAGATGGTGGTGGATGAGACACTTCATACATAAGAAGTAGATGAGAGGACTGGAGATACAGCTTAGCAGCTAAGAGCACTTGTTACTCTTTCACAGGACCTGGGTTTGATTCCCAGCACCCACATGGCAGCTCACAACCATCTGTAACTTCAGTACCAAGGCATCCGGCAATTTCTTCTGGCCTCTGTGGGCATATATATATATATATGTATATATA
The DNA here is from genome assembly GCA_902168405.1 of Peromyscus aztecus. NCBI lineage: Eukaryota > Metazoa > Chordata > Mammalia > Rodentia > Cricetidae > Peromyscus > Peromyscus aztecus. The sequence goes on along the minus strand of CABHPQ010131616.1, from coordinate 12,288 downwards.
TATATATATACATATATATATATATATGGTGCAGGCAAAACATCTGTATGCATTTTTTTAAAAAAGTAGATGAATAAAATATTCTGAGGCCAGAAAATGCTTGCAAAACCAGTTAAGCATGGTTACTGAAGAGACAACTGAGAAATGGGGCTGGCATGGTGCCTAGGCTAGTTTATAACGATCTCACCAGGTTATGGCAAAAATGTTAGGCTTAATACTACAAATAATGCAGGCTCACTAGATAAACTTAAAAAGCTTTCTCCACTGCATTTGCTTTCTGCATTTTCTATCTGTATTATGAAAAACAGACACACAACAGAAAAGACATCCACACAGCATAAACGAGTACTATAAAATTAAAGTCTCCCCCTTTTTTTCTGGTTTTTGGAGACAGGGTTTCTCTGTGTAGCCCTGGCTGTAGTAGAACTTGCTCTGTAGACGAGGCTGGCCTCAAACTAAGAGATCTGCCTACTTTTGTCTCCCAAGTGCTGGGATTAAGGGTATGTGCCATTACTGCCCAAGAAAAATCCCCCTCTTTATCCCTAGACTATGGGTCTTCTTAAAAGGTACCGAGTGTAAATCCATTCCTCTGACGCAGAATTCTCATGTATAAATCTTAAAAGTCTTTCTGTGATGGGAAATATTAATACCCTTTGCTGTACTTCTATCTCACGTTACAATTCTTAATTAAACATTCCCATCTCTACATATATAATTCCACCCTATTATTTTAAATAGTTTGAAGGCTCTCACACATTAGACTGTTCATCTTATGCTTTGCTAGTCCCCAGTTGGTAGATTTCTTCTTAGGTTGTTCTCATTTGTTTATTATTTTGACTTTGAAGTGTCCTTGTAGGAGAAACGACTAAACCCAGACTTGTTGGATCAAAGACCATGTGCTTTTAAAAATCCAAGTGTTATTTTCAATTTTCCCATTAAAAAAGTATCTATTTGTACTCCGACTCCAGCATGATTGCGTGCATTTCCACAGACCCTCTATATCATTTTGTTACCATGCTTTTAAAAGCTGGTTGATCTGATGAGTAAACACTGTTCATCTCCTTGCTTGGCCTTGCATTTTGTTTCTTTAACTGTGTGAAGATGGAGTGTGCACGTGTTTATCAACCATGAGCACATTTTCCCCCTCTGAGAATAACTTTTTAAATTCCCCTCGCCAATTCTTCTATCCCTTTGGATCCTTTCCTTAGTATGTTAAGGAAATGAACATATTGACCACTATTTAGTTTATGGTCTATGGGTTCGAGCTCATCAAAGTCTCTTCTACACCAAAATGTTTATGGCATTTGTCTGTCTGTCTATGTATATATGTGGGGGAGGGCACCCATCCCACTATATGCATATGGAAGTCAGAGAATACCTTTGAGAAGACTGTTCTCTCAAACCATGTGAGTCCCAGGGACTGAACTCAGGTCATCAGGCTTGGCAGTAAGGGCCTTTACCCACAAGCCACCTCACTGGGCCCCCCACTCCAATATTCTTTTAAAATCCACTCATATTTCCTTCCATCCTTTAATGAATGGAGCTATTTAATGTCTATGTTTTCAACATATCAAGAATTTCTTTTTTTGTATTGTATGCAATACAGGTTTTAATTTATGATTATGGTTTTTTCTTTTGAAAGATTATTTTATTTCCATTTAAGATTTATTTATTATGTATACAGTGTTCTGTCTGCACGTATCCCTGCAGGCCAGAAGAGGGCACCAGATCTCATTACCGATGACTGTGAGCCACCATGTGGTTGCTGGGAATTGAACTCCGGACCTTTGGAAGAGCAAGCAGTGCTCTTAACCTCTGAGCCATCTCTCCAGCCCCTTATTTCCATTTAAATTTGTTAACATGATTTTATATATATATATATTTGCTTCAATTCTTTGCACTTTTATTTTGTTTAAAACTTCCCTTGTTTTCTCATTTTCAGCCTATTATCTGGTGTTTGTTTGTTTGTTATTTTGTCTTTCAAGATAGGGTTTTTCTGTGTAGCCCTGGTTGTCCTGGAACTCACTCTGTAGACCAGGCTGACCTTGAACTCAGAGATCCACGTGCTTCTGCTAGGATTAAAGGTGTGCTCTACCACTGCCTGGTTTATAATCTGTTTGTATCTTCTTTAATAGGTCTGCTTTTTTTCCCCCTTCACTGAGATCTGTTAGATGAAAGGTAAAGAGACCTACCTGAGGCACAGTAGTCTCATGTCTAAGCACACGTTTCTCAGCAGACTCTGGTGTGTTCCACTCACCCTGGCAGACAATCAGGCTGACAATTCCTAGACAGAGCATACGTGTTCAGGATTACCTATTCACTGCACTTCCCATAATGCCCACGGTGTGGAACAAGAACGTGGATGATCACGTTGCCCATTGCTGGCATGGGCACCATTTTCTCCGTGATGCTTTACTTCCTGTTGGGGACTTCCAGGAATATATAGATTTACTCTCAGTATTTTCCTCTAATTAGACCCAAATATTACCATACTAGCAAATATTCTTCACTGATTGGGGACACCATGACTTCTAAATTTTTTTAAAGATAAATTTTCCTCTTCTTAGTTGGTTTTGAAAAATAAAGTTGAAATAGAAATGAGTTTCCTCTAGAATTTCTCCCTCCAAGAGAGTTCAACAGGAGAGACTGGATTGACGAATGAGGAGTTTGACTGAAGGCCTGAGGAAGGGAAAGATGGAAGCAGAAAAGCAGGAGGAGGCCTGTGTGGCCCCAAGGGTAGCGCAGAAATGAAGAAACCTCACGACAGTAAGCTTGGGGACGACGAAAAGCCAGAGAGCCAAGTGAACTTTGGAGACGATTTGAAAAGATGATACTGAAAGACAAAAGAGGCAGTGACTCGACAGACGGCCACTCATTAACTGAGCTGTTGTTTATTTGTTTTTGTTGTTGTTTTTCTGTAGCAAAAGAGGGAGAGCGCTAACTTTTTCCAGTGTGTTGAAGCTCCTGGGACACTCAGTAAATGTACCATTCAGATAAATCAACAGAGGTCACAACGTCAGTGGCAAAGGAACAATTGTGCAGATCGTTTTAGAATTCCCTTGTGGTTATTTTTCAAATGCTTTTTATTAGCACATATTCATTCATTATACACAACAGTGGGCTCCATTGTGACAGTTTCATACACATATATAATGCATGCTATTTAGTAGAAAAATTCCCATGCTAAGTTGCCTATTCATCTGCAACTACATTGGAGAGAGATAAATATACACACTTCTTGGGCTGGCCTAGGCTCATGCGTCTCCTGCCTCTGGAATGCTGGGATGAGACGTGCCAACATACAAGCCTCAGATTACTCTTCTTTTTGTGTTTCTCTCTCCCATAAGCTATGAACAAGCTTCTGTGCTCAGTGCTTGCCCACCACAGATGTACAGTGAGTATTTATTTATTCTACTGAGATGCCTCTTCTGGGCTGAAGTCACTGCAGGTGACTCCAAAAACAGTTTGCCTATCTAATAAATATACTAAAACCACACCAAGATCAAGGTAACCAATTGCAACTTAGTGATATTGGCTGATGGGAGTTTCGGGGGTCCCGGCTTAATTAGAAGAAAAGATTAAGTCCGTGGCTCTGTAGTGACTGTAGCCTATAAGCGTGCATCCTACAGCTAACTGTACAATTCATCTTTCAGTAGATATGTTTTCATGGGCATCAAACTTTCCAACAGGGAAGTTAAGAATGAGAAAAGGAATAATGAATACCGTCATTTACAACACACTGCACATGATCCAAGGATTGTGGGTTAAGTCTTCCAACGATTTTATGTTGCTTTTAAAATTTTTATTTATTTATATTTTATGTATGAGTGCTCTGCTTGTGTACCTGCAGGTCAGAAGAGGGCATCAGATCCTATTGCAGATCGTTGTGAGTCACCATGTGGTTGCTGGGAATTGAACTCAGGACCTCTGGAAGAGCAGCCAGTGCTCTTAACCTCTGAGCCATTTCTCCAGCCCCAATTTTATGTGTTAAGGAAATTAACCAAAGTCATATACAGGGAATTATCATCAGAAGCAGGGGTTAAACAGGTCTGTTTCCTATTCGACCTGTGATCATAATCCCAACACTAGAGGCTCGAGTACTTCCCTCTAATTACAAAGGAAAAGCTGAAATATCAACAGTGAAACATTTCCTTAAGGGACTTGGAGTAGTGTAAGGCCCTACCAGTTTGGTCTCTGACCTTTCCTCTCTCTCTACTAGTAATTAAAAAGAATGCACGGCAGTGGTGGCACACGCCTTTAATACCAGCACTCAGGAGGAAGAGGCAGGTGGATCTCTGTGAGTTCGAGGCCAGCCTGGTCTACAGAGTGAATTCTGGGGAGCCAGAGCTACACAGAAAAACCCTGTCTCAAAAAAAAATGATATCTAGACTGGCATGTGGCCTCCCAGGAAAAGATAATATTTCCCAGCTTCTTTGGCAGCTAGCTATAAGCATGACTGACTTTTAACCAACAGGCTATAAGTATAAGTGGGATATGTAATTTCTGGGATTTATTATCCTTTTTATTGTTAGATTTTTGAGGTACAGTCTCATGTTGGCCAGAATAGCCTCAAACTCACTATGCCCCTGAGCCTGGCCTTGAACTCTGACTCTTCCCGCCTGTACCTCCCGATGATGAGATGACCGGCAGTCACCATCATGCCTGGCTTTCTGGGAATTATTCTTCAAGGAATCTTGAACCTGCTGTATAGCTGGGGAGGATGACCTTGAACTTCTGATCCTCCTGCCTCCATCTCCTGAGTGTATGGATTACAGCCATGAGCCACCACACTCTCCTTCTTATTGGCTAGAATGTACGTTACTGCTTTTTTAAAGTGCACACTTTGCTCTAAAAGTGGTCTTAGTTTCCTTAGTGTTGCTGTATCAGCGCACCCATAAATGGCCAATTTCTTACAAATAAATGGAATTGGACCTAAGGCTACAGCGCAGTCGGCAGAGTGCTTGCTTGCTCAGGATGGAGGAAGCTCCAGGTTCACTCTGTAGCACCGTATAAACCAGGCATGGTGGTGCATGCCTATAATCCCTTACCACGATGGTAGTGGCCGGCGGAGAAGAAATTTGAGGTCATCCTTGGCTAAACAGTAAGTTTGAGTCCCAGTTAGGCTCCATAAGAACCTGTCATGCCTGAAAATACATACATACATACATACATACATACATACATACATACATACAGGGAAAGAACTTTACATTTCAGAGTTCTGGAGGGGTGGGGAGCCTAACTTTGATGCTAATATCTGGTGAGGGTTTTCATACTGTATCACAACATGGCATGTGAGGGGCCATACAATGAGACTGCTAGAATTTATAATTTCGGGAGATTCATTTTCATATAAAGTCACTAATCGGATTATGGGGCACCATCCTCATAAACCTTATTTAACTTTAATTAGACCTCAAGTTTAATTAGACCTCATCTCCAAATACCAAGTTAGGTTTCCAGTGAATGAATTCTGGGAAGGCACATTCAGGCCATAGCAGAAGCCACACTTGGCGACGCAACAAGGACGACAGCATCCAGGCTGTTGTATCATGGGACACTGACATCCGTGCATGAATATCACGAGTGTGGGGGACATCATTTCTACTTCTGCTGTTTACTTACTGCTTCTCACAACAGTAAGTTTTAATTCTAACAGATACAGGAGTCTTAATGGTATCACATCTATGCAATGCTTTTGTTGTTGAATGTGAGTTTGCCAAATTAACAGACTGATATCAGGGTTATTAAATGCTAAAGACAAAAATGATTAATATAGAGGCGGAGAGAGATGGCTCAGCAATAAAGTACCTGCCTCTCAAGCATGAGGACCTCCATTTAGGTCCCCAGCACCCATGTGCAAGTCAAACATCATGCATGGTACTGTCTTTAAACACCAGAGCTGGGGATGGACACAGGTACATGGGGCTCACTGGTGATCTAATCTATCCCAAGAGTGAGCTCTATGTTCAGTGAGAGGTATTGCTTCAAAAAATAAGGTGGAGGGACATCAAAGATGATACTAATGCCTTCTTCTGGCCAAGAAGGGTGTGCACATACACACACACACACACACACACACACACACACACACATTGTTGTTAACTAAATCTCAGTCCTTCAATTTTACCAATAAAAACTCAGGAGCCAGATGCTGGGGTGAAAGCCTGCTAGCTCAGAGGCAGAGAAAGCAACCAGCTGACATTCCTTCGCAGCCAATGCCCCCAAAACCTCCTCTGCCATCTCAAACAAAAACTCTTCAAACTCAATGCCCCTCCCTTCTACTTCCTGTGAGTCTCTCTATCCATCTTTTTGACTCCCTCTTAGTCTCTATGGTTTTTCCTGTCACCTGGTTGCTTGCTCCACCTCTTGACCTCTTGATTTATTTAATCCCGTTTACAATATTCAAGCAGAAAGCTCTTAGATTAAAAGTGTGTGCTAAGGCTGAGCCACACCACAACTAGAAATAGGTTTTTTCCAGTAAATAATGCAATCTCGGGGTTCACAGTGAGATCAAATATCCCTCCACAAACACACACAACCAACAACACACACCCACACACACACACACACACGACTAATATTGCCAGATGGGGTGCATATCTGTAATCCCAACACTTGAAAAGTTGAAGTAGGAAAATCAGAAGTTCAAGTTCAAAGTCATCATTGGCTATATAGTAATGTCAAAGCTGGAATACGTAAGATTCTACCTCAAATTAAAGAAAATCAATTTTAAAAAAATAAACCAGAGCTGATGCCATGTCCCACCCCTGTAATCTCAGCCCTTCTAAGGCAGAAGCTGGAGGAGAGCTGCTCTACACTGGGAGACCTTGTTTCAAAAAAAAATAGAATAAAATACAATCTGTCAATTTTTAAAGTATGGTCTCTATTTTTTTGTCTTTTTATTACATTGTTTAACTTTATACTCACTTGACAACACTAAATTTTCCTCCACTGCCTTCAAGTTCCTTTGACTTCCTAACTGGATCTTATTTATGTCTTGAATTTCTTCCAGCTTTTTTTTTTATTTCTTTTCTTTTTTTTCCCCAACATAATATTTTCATTGATTATTTGGGAATTTTACATAATGCACCACAATCACACTCACTTCTCAGCCCTCCCAGGTCCACTCCCAACCTTTGGGACCCCCTCCCCAAAAAACAAGTTCAATTTGTGTTGCCCGTATACTCACTGGAGCATGGTCACACTCCCAGTGGCCAGCCCCTTAAAACTGAGTCCTCCCCCAGGACTGCACCCTCACAGAAGCCATCAATTATGGAGAGCTACACTTCAGCATCGTTATCACATTTTAAAGAGTTCTCTTCAATGGCTTCCTGTCTATGATGCTTCTTTTTCGGGGGTTGGGAGATAGAGGTTGTCACAGAAGCCTTTTATGCCTCTCATCTCAACTGTGAGTTTGCAGCTATCAATACCTTGCCCTTTAAAGCTAGTGGGAGTATGGCCCACGGACATCCATATGGCCTCTGCCATCAGCACGTGCCGTGGACCTTAGCACGATCTCTGGTGTGGCAATAGAGATGACGGACATCAACATGGCCCTCTGCTGCTGCACGGGCCTCAGACACCATCATAGCCCTCAGCAGCAGCACAAGCCATGGACATCAACATGGCCTCCGGAGCAACATGAGCCACGGACACCCATATGCTCCTCAGCAGCAACCCCCGGCTGCAGCACGGCCCACAGACATCAACATGGCCCCTGGTTGCAGCCGGACTATAGACCCCAACATGGCCCTTGGCAGCAGCATTGACCATGGACATCATCACAGCCTCAGGCAGCAGGACTGGCCACTCACATCAACATGGCCTCTGGCGGCAACCAGAACCACGGACATTAACATGGACTCCACCAGTAAGTAGCACAGACCATGAATGTCCACTTGGTTTTTGGTGGTAGCACGGGCCTTGGACATTGAACATGTCCTCAAGTGGCAGTTGGGACCACGGACATACACATGAACTTTAGGTTCAACATGGTCTGGGGCAGCAGCACTGGCCACGGACACTAGCACATCCTCCAGCTGTAGCATGGACACCAACCTGGCCTCTGAGAGGGAGCAATCCAGAAAATGAACCATTCTTCGTCAGACATCCTGTCATTGCTCAGAGCCAGGGCTATCGTTTGACCGGTCAGCCGAGTCGGGGGCGGAGTCTGCATGAGCTCCAGGCTGCTGCACACCATCCTGCTGACCCTACTTGGCGTCCACACGTTTCCCCATCCATTGAAGCCTTCTCCCACACCTGTTACTGCTGTCTAGTCTCTAGTTTGGCCTCTCTCTGCCAGGCACACACCACACCATTCCTCTGTCTTTCCCAGCTCTTCAACACATATTCATTTGTTGTAGTGGCATCGCAAACGGCCGTAATGTCACACTGTATTTTCTCCCCAAACAGCTTTACATGCAAATACACATTGCAACGAGTTATTGGTCTGGTTTGGGGTTTGTGGTATCAGAAGCACCATAAATACTGGGCCATCGCTGAGACTCCTCTCATATCCTGCTGGTGCCCAGAGTCAGGGTGTCTTGCAGTTAGGCAGGACATCTGGGGTCAGGATCCACTGGAGTTCCAGTCCACCACACATCTCCCTGCTCTCGATGCAGGCTACTCGAGGTTCATCAGGCATGACCCTTGTGCTTGCAGCCCTATGTGCAGCATCACGGGCCCTTGCTTCCCTTCTTCCAGCAGGGTGAGCAGCAGCAATGGCTCCAGAGGCTCCATGCTGTGAGCAGGCCCATTGGCCACAGACCGGACCTATCCAGTAACGCCATGGTCTTGGCCCACTGTGGCTACGCTCCCGTACTTCATCACTGAGTCTATAGTGTTGCCGGTCCCCACTACACTCGAGGCTTGGCTTTGCCATCTTTCCTTCCAATTTAGTCAGTCCACTTTCTAAAAGCATCTTCCCATAAGACCTGCCTTTCTTTTTTAAGTTGTTCTGGGGATACTGTGGGCTCTGCAGACTCCTCCACTGCCACGTCTCCCCTCAGAGCCTTCATGGGTCTCTCAGGCTCCTCGGAGCTGCTCCAGAGTTTCCCCCACAGGTGCCAGCTGCTTCCACTGTCTTTGATCACAGCCATATTTTGGACAGCACAGCTTTGAGCACCTCACAGCACCAAAATACAATCGGTTTTAAAGGAAGTCTTACTTTAGAAGATGAAAAGAAACATACCAATAAGATTTCAATAAAGGTAACAACTGCTATGTGAGTTGAATTGAATTTTGGGGTGTGTGTGTGTGTGTGTGTGTGTCTGTGTCTATGTGTCTGTGCTGGTGCAAATATCCATGCACGGAGGCCAAAGGTTAATTTTCCACCTGAATTTATTTTGTAATCTTGGACAATTTCATATCAGTATACACGATATCTCAAAACTGTATTACTGAATGTGCAATATTTTTCCTGCCATTAGCCTTTCTCATCTCCCCTATTCCCACCAAAACTCTTCTTCTTCTCCCTCCTGCTCTGATGTCTTTTTTTTTCTATTCTTGACCAGCCGAGTTCAAGAAAGGTTGTCTTCATGAGCAAAATGGGTAGAAAATATCCACAGGAACATTGGAGATATATATATATATATGTCACTAAGGAAAATGCCATTCCCTCTCCAGTACCCACCAATTGTCCATAGACCTTTAGTGACTGGTGGGGCCTCATGAGACCTTTCCCTATGCATGGCAAAATCTCGATGGAGCCAGTCTTGTGTAGGTTTTGTGCAGGACCACAGCTGCAGAGAGCTCATGAGTGCAATGGCCATGTCATGTTCAGAAGACATTATTTTAGAACTCCCTTCCCCAACCCCTGGTTTGCCCTCTCTCTCTCTCTCTCTCTCTCTCTCTCTCTCTCTCTCTCTCTCTCTCTCTCTCTCTCCCTGCTTTACTCTCACACCTACCTACCTACATACACACACAAAAACACACATACATACACACACACACACACACACACACACAAGTTTTTGTTTTTGTTTTTGTTTTTGTTTTTGTTTTTTGAGGCAGAGTCTCTCACTGAACCTGGAACTTGCAGTTTCAGCTGGCATGCCTGGCTAGTGAACCCCTGAATCCACATGTCTCTCCTCCACCTCCCACTAGAATTTACACCAATGTGCCTAGTTTTCCCAAGGGCTCTGGGAATCAGAATTCAGGTCCCCACCCTTGCCTAAGACTTTATCCACTGAGCCAGCTCCCTGAGTAGAGAAGTTCTGTGCAGACTCCAGTTTTTGGTATGATTTAGTGTTTGTGTCTGATTTCCTTTCATGAGCAGAGGAGAGGAACACAAATAAAGGGCTTCAATTTTTTCACTTTGTTTTGGTTTATTATTTTACCCTCACTTACTAGCAGGCAGTCAATAATTACCCAATTGATAAATACTGTTTAACTGACCCATTGCACCTCACTAAAATCAGCTCAGTTAATTTCCTGGTGGAATTTCTAAGCCCCACTCCGCCTGTCTTCTTTGTGAAAAGAAAATGCTAATAATCCAGAAAAAGCACCCCAAAACTCCATGCTCTCTTCCAGTGTGATATAAAAACACAGGAGCCCCTTTCATGAGCTCTGGGATCATTCTTAACCCATTAGCGTGCTGGGAAATGCAGGGAGGGCTATCAGACAACCAAAGAATAACTTGCGAAATCAAAATAAAAAAGCAGATCACATACCTCCAACACACAAATGCACAGAACAGACATTACCATTCCAAAAGGGAGGAAAGGGAGCATAGTGAGGAAATGCCACACCAAAGCAAAACTGAAAACCAGCAGGGCAAACTCCAAATTCTGCATCTCCATGTCTGATGTCAAAGTTCTCTTCAGATCCTCAACCCCCTTTCAGCTTGGTTGACTTCATTGTATTTCTGTCTCTTAGGCTGGTTCTACATCCTGTTAATATCTCTCCTTAGCAGTCAACCCGTGGCTCTGGCATCTCCAACATCTTGAGGTCTCCAACACAGCCCTAGTTCACAGCTTCATGCAATGGCTTCTCTGGGCTTCCATGCAGGGACACATGCTCTTGACACACACTTGGCCTAAGCACCTTTCCTTAGCCACGGGGGCAGATTCCACACCCCCTTTTTTTCCATCCTTAACTCTAAAGGCAGAAATAAGTGGATGAAGCTGCCAAGTTCTGATGTTTGATGGGGCTGGAACATATCCCCCTTGTGCCAGCTTTCTGTTGTTGATGGCTTCTGTCATGGCTTAAACTTTACTTTAATCCCTTTTTACAAGTTTAATCTCAGCAGGGTGGGTTCTAGCACTGAGATCAAGATCACCACTCTCTTTATTCCATTTAGCACCAGGCTTTTCTTTAAAGTTTTTATCTCTTTGAGCACAGGAATTAGCTCCATTACATTTCCAGGTGCTCCCTTTCTCCTCAAACTGTACATTTTGTATTTTTCCTTGTTCAGCTTGTTCTTTTTCATTATATCTCTACAGCACTCATAAGAGTGACTAGTAATAAACACATGACAGAGTCAATACTAGGCTGTCTTGAAATCTCCTCTGCCAATGCCATTAATCCAAAACTTCAATTTCGCCTCAGGCAGATTTTTAGGAAAAGGACAAAACCCAGTCATATTCTTTCCCAAAATATCATAAGAATGGTCTCTTGGCCACTTACTAATATTCTTCTACTCTGAAACTTTTTGATCTGGGCCTCTCACCATTCAAATTGCCCTCATCACACTTCTAAGCTCCTACTAGTATGGCCCATTAAGCCCCGTTTAAAGCATTGAACTGCTTTCCTAATCCAAAGTCCCAAAGTCCACATTTGCCAACAAGCAGCATGGTCAGGCCTGTCACAGCAATAGCCCACTCCTGATACCAACTTCTGTCTTAGTCACTGTTCTATTGCTTCGAAGAAACACCATGACTAGACTAAGGCAGTTTCAGAGGTTTAGCTCATTATCATGTCAGGGAACATGGTGACAGGATGGTGTGATGGAGAAGTAGCTAAGAACTACATCCTGATCCATAGGCAGAAAGAGAGAGGAGAGGTGGGGGGACTGGGCCGGGGCCTGGCATGGGCTTCCGAAACCTCAAAGCCCACCCCAAGAGGCATACTTCCCCCAGCAAGGCCACAAGGGCACACCTACTCCAACTAGATCACACCTCCTAATCCTTCTCAAATAGTGCCACTCCCTGGTGACTAATCATTCAAATATGTGAGCCTATGGGGGCTATTTTTATTCAAACCATAATGATGTTTTATGAAAAATTATTTTTGGTGGAAAAAATCAAGTTAATATCATTAGATTTAAAATAATGAGTTTTGCCACTT
>CABHPQ010131613.1:24018-42619 GCA_902168405.1 Peromyscus aztecus | reverse complement strand
TCTATCTATCTATCTATCTATCTATCTATCTATCTATCTATCTATCTATCCCTTACTGAGTCTATATATTGCTGTTCATATGTATATTTGTTTAGGGCTGACCATTTGAGATTGGGTAACTATGCTGGTCAGTTTTATGTCAACTTGACATAAGCTAGAGTTATCAGAGAGGAGAGAGCATCTGTTAAGAAAATGCCTACATAAGATCAGGCTGTAGGCAAGCCTGTAGGGCATTTTCTTAGTAATTTCTTAGTAACTAATTTCTAAGTAAATTCTTAGTAAATAAGGACAATTTCTTAGTAATTATTTTTTTTTTTTATCAAGGGAATCATCTACTTACTAGGTGGGCTGGTTAGTTTCTTTGTCAACCTGATGCAAGTTAGGGTCATTTTGGAAGTATGTACCTTAATTGAAAGTATGTCACCATCAGATTGAGCTAGGCAAGTCTATGGAGCACGTTTTGTTGTTGTTGTTGTTGTTTTGTTTTGTTTGTTTGGTTTGGTTTTTTTGGTGTGTGTGTGTGTTTTGCATTAATGATTGATGTGGGAAGGTCCAGTCCTGTGAGTGGTACGTTTCCTGGGCAGGTAGTCCAGGTAGGTATAAGAAAGTAGCTGAATGTATGCCTGAGGATCACACCAGTAAGTAACACTCCTCTGAGGTTCTGCTTCAGTTTCTGCCTCCTGGTTTCTGCTCTGACTTCCCTCAATGGGGAGCTGTGGCATGGATGTGTAAGCCAAATAAAGCTTTTTCTCCACAGTTTGCTTTTGGTCAGTAATAGAAAGCAAACTAAGTCACCGAGATACCTTTGTGACCCCCTTTGGTTAACAGTAAGGCTGGAAGGCAGGGATATCACCCATGGCAATGCCGAAGAGGCCCAGCAGCCCACCATAGGGCCAAGACAGGTGGGCAGAGGGGTCAGAGGCAGAGGCAGCAATGTGTGAAAAGAGCCTGGACCAAATGGCTCAAAGTACCCCCAGAAAACTCTTAAGTTACAGGAACCACGTGCTTTCCACACAGCTCAGAAATTTTGTAGACAATCATCTTGATGAGTGGAGCTTGTCTGCAGGACATGCAGAAAGAGACGATCCCTTGTCTGTATCCATGGGTTGACAAACATGTTCAGCATGTATGGAATCAGGACCCTGAATCCCAACGGGACCTTGAGAATAAGAGGCACAGAACCACCTGGACACAGTAATCACCCCACAGGATCCTGTGATAGGTTGTAACCCTCTACAGGGAATAGGAGGGAACTTTGTAGACCTTAGTGCTGTGCCGGACTGGTGTGGGCTTCATTGGTCGAATCCACCTTCACTGGTATTGTCTCAATACACTCAAATCTGCCATGGTGAGGATGCTCTATGGCAACTGTCAAGTGCCGTAGTCAGGGCCTTTTTGTTTGTTTATTTTTGATAGCTTATAATGGAATATTTAATAACATATCTCTTGTCTATAAAAAGCCAAGATACTCCTGAAATATCAGTTTATACCCCCCAAACCAAGCAGATTATACTATGCTGAAGTTCACACGTTCTGTTAAAAGTTTATTATTATTGTGTGTCAGGGTGTGCACGTGTGTGGAAGTCAGAGGACAATTCTATGCAATCAGTAATTTATTTCCTTCTTTATATGGGTTCACCTGAAGACCAAACTCAGATGTTCATGGCAAGGGCTAGCCTAGGCTATGCACTTTGACAGAAAGATTTATGAACTGTTTCTATTTTGACAATTTTTTTTTAAAGAAGAGGAAGAGAAAGATATCTCAGGTGATTGCCTGATGTGGCTGGAGATTAGGGAACAAGATATGGGCATCTCCAAAATGACATTGGACAAATGGTGTCCTGATACAGCCAGAAAGAAGTGACATGTATTTTTTGGTATTAGTCATCTTCACAGCCTCATGTGAGAAAGGACAACATGTATGAGAAGCCGAGATGATGTCAGTCAAAAGCACAATGTCACTGGGTTGGACAGAGCACTGACAACTCTACAGAGGCAAAGTGTCCACCTCTCAGTTCTCTTCTGCTCTCAAGAGTCAAACTAACACTTCCAAAGCGCTTTTGTTTAAGTCTTTAATGAAGGTGTCACTTGGAGACTCTGATCTATTTTCCCGCTTTTTAATGCTTTATTTGGAAATAATTGCATACCTACAGGGATGTGCCAAAAATAGCACAGAGAGCATAGTACAGTTTTCACCCAGCTTCCCAATGTTAGCAACTCAGACAACACTACTACAGTTAAAAAAAGAGCAGCAAATTAATGTGAAACAAAATATATCTTAATCTAGGCTGTTTTCCTCCTAGTCATCTTGTTCTGTTTAGTGCCTGACAATGCCTTTGGGCATGGTGTGTTCTCTATCAGGTGTAGTTGTTTCTTAATCATCATCTTGTAGAACTTGACATTTATTCATTTATTTATTCTTATATAATTTTTTATTAAATTTTTTTCTTTCCTTTTACATACCAACTCCTGTTGCCCTCCCTTCCCTTTTTCTGCTCCTCCCACATACCCCATCCTACTCCCATCCCATCCTCATAGAGGGTAAGGCCTCCCTCTATGTCAGCACAGGCTGGTATACCATGTTGGGGAAGGACCTAGCCCCGCTCCCCTGCATTAAGGCTGAGTAAAGCATCGCACTATAGGGAATGGGGTCTAAAAAGCCAGTTCTTGTACCCAGGGATAAGTCTTATTCCCATTGCCAGCAGACCCACAAACACATCAATCATGCAACTTTCACCCACATTCAGAGGGCCTAGTTCGGTCCCATGCAGGCTCCCCAGCTGTCAGTCCAGAGTCCAGGAGCTCCCATTAGCTTGGGTCAGCTATCTCTGTGGTTTTTCCCATCATGATTCTGACCCCTCCTTGCTCTTACAACCCTTTTCCCTCTCTTCATCTAAACTTCAGGATCTTGGCCAAGTGCTTGGCTGTGGGTCTCTGCATCTTCCATAAGTCCCTGGATGTAGGTTCTATGATGACAGTCAGGGTAGACACCAATCTGAGTGCAGGGGAAAGCTAGTTCAAGCACCCTCTCCACCATTGCTATAAGTCTTAGCTGGGAACAATCTTGTGAGTTCCTGGGGTTTTCCCTAGCTGCAACTTTCTCCCCATCCCCTTAATGATACACTCTGTCAAGATATCTCTTTCATTGCTCTCCCTTCCCATCTCTCTCCCATGTTCCCACCTCCCCTTCCTTACCCTCCCATTCCCTTTATGCCCCCTCTTAGTTTAACAAGGAGATCTTAACCCTTTCCCCTTCCCAGGGTGATCTATGTGTGTCCCTCTTAGTGTCCTCCTCTTTACCTAGCTTCTCTGGGGTTGTGGATCGTAGCCTTGTTATCCCTTGCTTTGCATCTAATATTCACTTATGAGTGAGTACATACCATGTTTGTCTTTCTGGGTCTGGGTTACCTCACTCAGAATGATTTTTTCTAGTTCCATCATTTCCCTACAAATTTCATGATGACTTTTTTTTTTAACCACTGTGTAATGCTCTATTGTGTGAATGTACCACATTTTCTTTATCCATTCTTCTGTCGAAGGGCATCTAGGTTGTTTCCAGGTTCTGGCTACTGCAAATAATGCTGCTATGAACATGGTTGAGCAGATGTCCTTGTGGTATGATTGATCATCTTTTGGGTATATGCCCAGGACTGGTATTGCTGGGTCTTGAGGTAGGTTGATTCCCAATTTTCTGAGATAACACCATACTGATGTCCAGAGTGGCTGTACAAGATTGTATTCCCACCAGCAGTGGAGGAGTGTTCCCATTTCTCCACATCCTCTCCAACATAAGCTGTCATCTGTGTTTTTGATCTTAGCCATTCTGACAGGTGTAAGATGGTATCTCAGTGTCTTTTTGATTTGCATTTCCCTGATGGCTAAGGATGTTGAACATTTCCTTAAATGTCTTTCAGCCATTTGAGATTCTTCTATTGAGAATTCTCTGTTGAGCTCTATAGCTCATTTTTAAATTGGATTATTTGATATTTTGCAATCTAGTTTCTTGCGTTCTTTATATATTTTAGAGATCAGTCCTCTATTGGGTGTGGGGTTGGTGAGGATCTTTTCCCATTCTTAGGTTGCCTTTTTGTCATATTGACAGTATCCTTTGACTTACAGAAGCGACTCAGTTTCAGGAGGTCCCATTTATTACTTGTTGCTCTCAGTGTCTGTGATAATGGTGTTGTATTTAGGAAGTGGTCTCCTGTGCCAATGTGTTCAAGACTACTTCCTACTTTCTCTTCTATCAGGTTCAGTATAACTGGATTTATGTTGAGGGCTTTGATTCACTTGGACTTGAGTTTTGTGCATGGCAATAGATATGGATCTATTTGCAATCTTCTACATGTAGAAATCTAGTTGTGCCAGCACACCATTTGTTGAAAATGCTTCCTTTTTTCCATTGTACAGTTTTGGCTTCTTTGTCAAAAATCAGGTGTTCATAGGCTTGTGGATTAATGTCAGGGTCTTCAATTCAATTCCATTGATTAATGTGTCTGTTTTTATGCCAATGCCAAGCTGTTTTTATTATTATAGCTCTATAGTAGAGCTTGAAGTCAGGGATGGTGATGCCTTTGGAAGTTCCCTTATTGTATAGGATTGTTTTAGCTATCCTGAGTATTTGGTTTTTCCATATGAAGTTGAGTATTGTTCTTTCAAGGTCTGTGAAGAATTGCATTGGGATTTTGATGGGGATTGCATTCAATTTGTAGATTGCTTTTGATAAGATTGCCATTTTTACTATGTTGATCCTACCTATCATGGAACATCTTTACTATGTTGAACATTTTTACTATGTTGATCCTACCTAACATGGAACATCTTTCCATTTTCTGATATCTTTTTCAATTTCTTTCTTCAAAGATTTAAAGTTCTTGTCATACAGGTCTTTCACTTGTTTGGTTAGGGTTACCCCAAGATATTTTATGTTATTTGTAGCTATTGTAAAGGGTGATGTTTCTCTGATTTCTTTCTCAGCCCATTTATCATTTGTATATAGGAGGGCTATTTTTTTTTAGTTAATCTTATATCCTGCCACATTACTGAAGGTGTTTATCAGCTGTAGGAGTTTCTTGGTAGAATTTTTGGGGTCACTTATGTATATTATCATATCGTCTTCAAATAGTGAAAGTTTGACTTCTTCCTTTCCAATTTGCATCCCCTTGATCTCCTTCTGTTGTCTTATTGCTCTAGCTAGAACTTCAAGTACTATGTTGAATAAGTATGGGGAGAGTGGACAGCCTTGTCTTTTTCCTGATTTTAGTGGAATCGCTTTGAGTTTCTCTCCATTTAATTTGATGTTGGCTGTTGGCTTGCTGTAAGTTGCCTTTATTATGTTTAGGTATGTTCCTTGTATTCCTGATCTCTCTAGAACCTTTATCATGAAGGGGTGTCAGATTTCGTCAAAGGCTTTTCCAGCATCTAGTGAGATGATCATGTGTTTTTTTTTTTCTTTCAGTTTGTTTATATGGTGGATTACAGTGACAGATTTTCATATGTTGAACCATCCCTGCATCTCTGGGATGAATCCTACTTGATCATGGTGGATGATTTTTTTTTTTTTTGATGCATTCTTGGATTTGGTTTGCTAGTATTTTACTGAGATTTTTTTTTTGAGACAGGGTTTCTCTGTGTAGTTTTGGTGCCTGATCCTGAATCTCACTCTGTAGACCAGGCTGGCCTCGAACTCACAGAGATCTGCCTGGCTCTGCCTCCCGAGTGCTGGGATTAAGGGTGTGCGCCACCACTGCCCGGCTTTATTGAGAATTTTTGCATCAATGTTCCTGGGGGGGATAGGTCTGTAATTCTCTTTCCCAGTTCTGTCTTCATGTGGTTTGGGTATCAGGGTAACTGTAGCCTTGGAAAAAGAGTTTGGCAGTGTTCCTTCTGTTTTTATGGTTTCTAACAATTTTGAGAGTATTGGTATTAGCTCTTCTTTGAAATTCTGGTAGAATTCTGCACTAAAACCATCTGGCCCTGGGCTTTTTATGGTTGGCAGACTTTTAATGACTGCTTCTATTTCCTTGGGGGTTATAGGTCTATTAAAATTGTTTATCTAATCTTGATTTAATTTTGGTATGTGGTATCTAGCAAAAAAAATTGTCCATTTCTTTTATATTTTCCAAATTTGTGGAGTACAGGTCTTTGAAGTATGACCTAAGGATTCTCTGGATTTCCTCAGTGTCTGTTATTATATCCCCCTTTTCATTTCTGATTTTGTTAATTTGGATATTCTCTCTCTGCTTTTTGGTTAGTTTGGATAAGGGTTTGTCTATCTTGTTGATTTTCTCAAAGAACCAACTTTTTGTTTCATTGATTCTTTATATTGTTCTCTTTGTTTCTATTTTATTGATTTCGGTCTTAGTTTGATTACTTCCTGTCATCTACTCCTCCTGGGTGAGTTTTCTTCTTTTTGTTCTAGAGCTTTCAGGTGTGCTGTTAAGTCACTAGTGTGAGATTTCTCCAAATTCTTTATGTAGGCACTTAGAGCTATGAACTTTCCTCTTAGCACTGCTTTCAAAGTGCCGCGAAAGTTTGGGTGTGTTGTGCCTTCATTTTCGTCGAATTCTAGGAAGTCTTTAATTTCTTTCTTTATTTCTTCCTTGATCCAGTGGTGATTCAGTTGAGCATTGTTCAGTTTCCATAAGTTTGTAGGCTTTCTGCATTTTGTGTTGTTGTTGAATTCTAGCTTTAAGCCATGGTGGTCCCATAAAATACAGGGGGTTATTCCATTTTTTTTTTTGTATCTGTTGAGATTTGTTTTGTTACCGAGTATGTGGTCAGTTTTGGAAAAGTTTCCATGGGGTGCTGAAAAGAACATATATTCTTTTGTGTTTGGGTGAAATGTTCTATAGATGTCTGTTAGGTCCATTTGAGTCATAATATCTGTTAGTTCCCTTATTTCTCTGTTAAGTTTCTGTCTGGCAGATCTGTCCAGTGGTGAGAGCGGGGTGTTGAAGTCTCCCACTATTAGTGTGTGGGGTTTGGTGTATGATTTGAGCTTTAGTAATGTTTCTTTTACAAATGTAGGTGTGTTTATGCCCCTTGTATTTGGGGCATAAATGTTCAGAATTGAGACTTTCTCTTGATGAATTTTTCCTGTGATGAATATGAAATGCCTTTCTTCATCTCTTTTGATTGATTTTAGTTTGAAGTCTATTTTGTTAGATATTAGGATAGCTACACCAGCTTGTTTCTTAGGTCTGTTTGATTGGAAAGTGTTTTTCCAACTCTTTACTCTGAGGTAATGTCTGTCTTTGAGGTTGAGGTGTGTTTCTTGTAAGCAGCAGAAGGATGAATTCTGTTTTCATATCCATTCTGTTAGCCTGTGTTATTTTTTTTTTAGGCAAATTGAGACCATTGATATTAAGGGATATTAATGACCAGTGTTTGTTCATTCCTATTTTTTTTTTTTTGGTGGTAGTGTGTGTGTTTCCCTTCTTTGGGATTTGTTGATGTGAGGTTATCTGTGTTTTGGAGGTTGCAGTTAGTGTCCTTGGTTTGGAGTTTTCCTTTTAGTACTGGATTTGTGGATATGTAATGTTTAAATCTGTTTTTTTATCATGAAATATCTTGTTTTCTCCATCTACAGTGATTGAGAGCTTTGCTGGGTATAGTAGTCTGGGCTGGCATCCATGGTTTCTTAGTATCTGCAGAACATCTGTCCAGGACCTCCTGGCTTTCAGAGTTTCCATTGAGAAGTCAGGTGTAATTCTGATAGTTCTGCCTTTATATGTTACTTTACATTTTTCCTTCACTGATCTTTATATTCTTTCTTTATTCTGTATGTTTAGTGTTTTGACTATTAGGTGATGAGAGGACTTTTTTTGTGGTCCAGTCTATTCGGTGTTCTGTACACTTCTTGTACCTTCATAAGCATGTCTTTCTTTAGGTTGGGAAAGTTTTCTTCTATAATTTTGTTGAATATATTTTCTGTTCCTTTGAGCTGGAATTCTTCTCTTTCTTCTATCCCTATTATTCTTAGGTTTGGTCTTTTTAAGGTGCCCCAGATTTCCTGAATGTTTTGTGTAAAAATTTGCTGGATTTATCATTTTCTTTGACCAATGAGTCTATTTCCTCTATTGTATCCTCCATGCCTGAGATACTCTCTTCCATTTCTTGTATTCTGTTGGTTATGCTTGCCTCTGTAGTTCTTATTCGTTTACTCAGATTTTCCTTTCCCTGAATTCCCTCAGTTTGTGTTTTCTTTATTGCTTCTATTTCAATTTTCAGATCTTGAACTGTTTCCTTTACCTGTTCGATTGTTTTTTTTCTTGGGTTTCTTGACTTTCTTTAAGAGATTTCTTGATTTCCTCCAATTTTTTGTTTGTCTTTTTCTCCATTTCTTTAACTGAATTTTTCATTTCCTCTTTTAGGGCCTCTATAATCTTCATAAAGTTGTTTTTAAGGTCATTTTCTTCTGGATCATCTGCTTTGGGATGTTCAGGTCTTGCTGTTGTAGGATCACTAGGTTCTGATGGTACTATATTGCACTTTATGTTGTTGAATGTGTTCTTACACTGCCGTCTACCCATCTCTTCCTTTAATCTGAACAGGTGGGGCTCCAGGTCACTCTTCTTCCAATTGGTCCAGGTGGGGCCTCTGGCTCCTGTGGTTGTTCTTGTTTCCAATTGGTCCAGGAGGACCAATAGCTCCAGGGGTCACTGTTCCCAGTTGGTGCAGGACGGGTTTATGGCTCCGGTGCTCACTGGTGCCACAGGGTATAGTTGATTTGGCTGGGGTGGGAGGAGCACAAAATGTAGATCTTAACATTTATAAGAGCAATGCTAAATTATTCTACAGAGTGTCCCTTCATTGAAGTCTGCCTGAAGTTTTCTCATGCTTAGATGGCTACTTGTTTTTGTCAAGAACATTCCTTCAGGGCATTGAATCATGGGTATGGGCTACCACTTTATCTTGGCTGTGAGGGCTTCTCCACTATAAAAAACTTAGTATTTTCCCTATTGTAACTGATAAGGATCTTGGTGTAGCTAACACAAGGTCACTGCAACTGCTCCCTTATTGATTTGGGGTTCATAAGTGGGTGTTCCCATGTTTACTGTTACCATAGTGTTTGTGTTGTAGTGATTTACACTTCCCTCATTCTTTATTAACTAGAATGCCAGTTCTTTACTTTATTCATTAACTTGCACCTCATGGGAGTGAGTCAGGGGAAAGGTGAACAAGAGGAAGTGGAGATTGGCTAAAATAATTCTTTCAAGACATAATGTTGTGAACAGGTGCCAAACACTTGGGGTATAGTTAGATGGAGACTCAAAGAGTTGGGAAAAGTTTGCCTGAACCCTGGAAACACTAGTTCATCTTATGTGCTTGGTAATAGTCCCATGGATAGGGACTCGTGCAGAAGGGAAGCCCTGAGAAAGTGAGAGGCAACAGGCCACAGGATGAACAGAGAGAGCACAGTCAGCAAGAAGAAGCCAGGAGGAAGTGTGCATTTGGATGTAGGAAGATGGAATTGTCTTGAAGATAGGAAAATGAAGGCTGATTGATGACTTCTACTTTTGGGTGACATAAGATGAAGTTGTCAGCTGACATGAGCAGCAGGACTTGACAGGCCTGGAGAGATGGCAGGGGAGTTGGTCTTAGAAAATAGGGATGAAGATAGAAGCTAGGGTGAGTTTAGCTCCACCCAGACCCACATCAGGTGGCTCACAGCTGTCTATAACTCCAGCTCCAGAGCATCTACCACCCTCTTGTAGCCTCCTCAGGTGCCTGCATGCAGATATGCATATGTACACACACACATACACATGAGTAAAAAAACAAATCTTTAAAATGGGAACAAGAATATTTCTCACCTGATAGGATTAAATGAACTCCTGGGGCAAATACTATAAACACTTAGCAACTATTTGATTTAATAATCAGTGGTATGTAGTATAATAAAACAGCATATGATAGAATTATTAATGACAACAATTATAACAGTTCTTGCAAAGAGGGATGAAAATCATCCCAGTTCTCTGGCCAGAGGCATTGTTCACATTACAACTCATTTCTAAACCCTCCAAATAGTTTGTTAGATGTGAACTTTGGTCTTGCTGGGTAGAAGGTTTATGTTGTCTTCTACTGGTTTGGAAAGAGAGGCTGATGTGAGGCAGGCTGGAATAGAGCTGCTGGTGGATGTGTGTGGTGGTGTGGATGCTTGGTGACTGGGTGTCTACCAGGGCCACTGGCCACCCTGAGAACTCAGACATGGTCAATTACTTCCACTTGGCCTTGGTCCTCACACTGACAAGCATCACTTTAAAACTCGAAGTTTAAGAGAACATGAACACTGGTAGTCTGGAAAGACTTTTGACACATGGGACAATTCCTCAGCAGTCTAGATCATCAATGAGGAAGGCGAAGCAGGAAGCTGTGGGGAAATTACCTCTGCATTTAAATGGGAGAAAATCTGGCCATCCTGGATCTTGGGCCTTTTCCCCAGGCTACAATAAGGAACAGAATGCCTTGCCATGGGGGCGCTACTACCTTTGCTTCCAGCCTACCCTCTTTTTCAGCAATTCTATGTATATAGTGACCCAAACTTCTTTGAGACTGACTTTTTACTTTCCCTCCCTCTGTGTTTATGTGCAATCAAAAAGATCTCTTGGCTCCTAAAAGCCTTTGCCCTTGTCAAATCATCCAGCCATGATTATCCAATGAGATTGAGAAACTCAGTTCCTCAGGTTCCTCTTGACACAACTTTGTATTTAAAGGGAAGAAAATGTTTAATGTGCCCCATGAAAAGGAAAGCACAGCCCCAAGGACAGGGCCAAGTTCCACAGACTATTGGGGTGAGAACAAGGAGGGGCCCCTGCCACTATTGAGAGGACGTCAGGGAAGGAGAGGGAGATAGGAGTGGCATTGTGTGTCATTACCATTGACAAGTTAGTAACATGGCTGATGTGAGCACCCCAATGCAAATTAGTTTTTATTTTTGGAGAGTGGAGATGGATGAAGAGGCTGAAGTTTGCGGTGGAGTCTTGTAGATAAAAACCAAGATGCCAAACATTGAACTAGAGGGTTGGATAGAACTCTCTGCAGTCTGCATGATGATAGGCCGTAAGCACCTCTGAAAGCCAGGGGGACCAGGAAAGGCTTGAGAGTCCAAGCTGCCAAGAAACACTAAGAACACTGAGAAGGGTTTTGCCACAGTGACTATAACATTATCATCCACATGAGCCTTGGCATCTGAAGGCCCATCTGCTCTGAGTCTGAGCTCCATCTTGTAGTTACATTTGAAGTTAGTTTCTCATTCACCTAGAGTCATTCAGAATACGCTGTTTTGGTTTTAATTGAGGCTGGGCTGTTTAGAGAGGCATACATGAAAAGTTTCTTCAGAGTATATGAAAGACCCCATTAAGTTTTCACTGATAGTGTCTCCTCAAATACCAACTCATGGCTTATCCCATATTTTCATTTTCAGGTAACCACAATTCATTCCAGTTACTGAGAACATTCAGAGCAAATATGGAGTCCACTTTGGCTACTTTATAGTGTTTGGCTTTGGAAAGTTGTGTTCCTATATTAATTTTGTATGCTAATTATCATATTAAATTTTCAGCTTGAAACTGAGGATAATATCTATTAGCCCCTTGAGTTAATTCAATATAACTTCCACATGAGTGGAAGAAACAGCTCAATATCTTGCCACAGTACTCTAAAGGGACTTGTGCCCTTACGCTCAATATACTCAATTTTATTAAATTTGTTTCTTCTGTTCCAAAACACAACATGTGAAAAATGTCCAACAAATGTTTGGCATGTGGAGTGTCCTTCAGGACTAATAAATGCTCCAAAAACTCCAAGTTATTTCTAAGCATTACTCGTTGTATAATTAAGTTAGCTAACATCCCCCAACTATTCAGAGAACAAATTAATAAAGTATGACTATTTCATCAGGCTAAAGATTTGTTTATCTGTATAAAAGTTGTGTGTTGCCCAACAGGATTCTTTTTACAAGCTTCTGAAAATGGTTCACAAGTCCTTTCATTTAGATCTTCTGTCATATTCTTTACATACTCTATGTTGTTAGTATCCTTGCCTGTGCTGGGAGACAATGAGCCAGTGTGTAAGCAGGTGGGACTGGGGAGAAGCAAGTCAGATGAAGAGTGAGTGGGAGGGGGAGGGGGCTAAGTACATGGTGAGGGTGTGGGGCTGGGGGAGTATGTTGCTTGGTAGACACATGAGGAGCTGTGTGCTGGAGCTAATAGCCAGAAAAGACCATTGGCTGAGGATGAAGAAACACAGAAGGGCTAGGAAACAGAAATATGAAAACAAATTTAGTGGAGGGAGTCAGTTCTACACGTTTTCAGAATCTATAAAATATTTCTTAGAAATAACATGATTTTTCAAATATAGAGATGGCAAACAAAACCTGCAAAATTATTGCTGCAGCAATGAGACAGGACTCAGACATTTCCCCTCTGTTACTGTTTGGCTTTTACCTATATATGTTTGCATTTGGAGTCCTATTTGTCAATATTCATGTCTATGAGATCTTTTCTTGACTATTTCCTTTCTCATGTTTCATGCTGAAATTCTGATGTGGACTCTATGGCATGAATGAGTCCCCACAGTTCCCATAAGTGATGACACTTGAATGACAGGTGTGTGGAGGCCCAGGGCACATCTAACTTCCCTTTGATTATTCCCCAGGACTTGGTCCCTAAGTGGAGCTCTTCTGTGGCAGCATATCTCCCTGCTGAGTTTCAAATGGAACTATGGAGGCAAATGCCAATGCTTGAGTCCCAGAGCCTGTGGTAGAGGCAGAGGTTCTGGGGCAGAAGACAGGGGTCACTACCTTCGAGACATGACTATATGGAGTCCATAGCTCCAGACATAGTAGAAATCCCTGGAAGAGTTCCACAGAGTTGGGAGAGAAGCAAGATGGCAGGCCGAAGACACTAGCAGGCAAGCTGCTATTGTTTAAATGCCAGCAGTGTCTTTCTGAAGCTGGAGCTAGAAGACACTAGCATGGCTGGGGAGAGTTCATGCTCCTAAGGTAGAAGCAAGCTCCTATCTGTCTCTCGCTATTGAGCAACCCCTGAACACAGGAAGCAAACACCATGTAGGTGCTCCAGACTGAGACAGGAAGGACGGTTGGTATCTTCAAGTGCATCAGTGGATTCAACAGAAATACGCAGAATAAAAATTGCACCTGCACTGAACATATACAGACTTTGCTTTTTGTTATTATTCCCTAGATCATTCTGAACAAGTGTTTGTATAGGGTTTAACATTGTATTTGGTATTAGAAGTCCTCTAGAGATGATTCAAAATACACAAAAAGACACACATAGGTTATATGAGAACACCATACTATCTTACATAAAGAATGTGAGGATTCATTGACAGGTCTGAGTATTTGTGGGCTTAGGTATCCAATCCTCTGCCTATTATTTGCAATACAAAAGTCTGCATTTCCAAGTCCAAGGAAGAGTTCTCAAAGGTGACTGTGATGTGGATGCTGGGACAGGAGAGGGTGGGAGAGTTCAGATCTGGGTAAAAAGGACCTGGAGAAAGAGCATCTATCTAGTTCAGGACAGGGAAGTGCCAGGGCAACTAGGCAGCAGGGTAGAGCCAAGTGAGGCTGCTGGCATGGGACCTTTGGGCCTGAGCACATGGTCTCTAGGGATCTGACAGTGAAGTTTTTTCCATTTTCCCACCCCGCTTTGCTTTCTTCTTAAGCCACTTCAAAGCTCTAGTAGTGTGGTGGCACCCACATGTCTCATGCTAGTTGTGTTGAAATAAATAAAGGAAGGCTCCTAGGTCTATAGTTTGGGGAAAAGCTGGCCTGAAAGAGAGGGTCTGGCTCAGAAAACCCTGAAACATTAGCAAACTAGGTTAGAGAGACGGAGATGCTTAGAGCAGACAGCCAGAGAGAGAGAGCTGCTGGTGGATCCAACTTCAGATATTACCCTTTTCTCTGCTAAAGCACAGCAGGAATGCACTGGGCCAGGCTTGATGACACATAACTGTAAACCCCAGCAACTGGAAGAAGAATGTGCGTTAGAGGTGAGAGTGAGGCCACTATAAGACTGTTTCAAAACACAAAGCAAACTCTACAAAAAAACAAAGAACTGAGTGAAGGCACTAGACACCAGCCCTAAGGACAGCTTGGGCAACACGTAGAAGCTAACTCCAGCCCTCCACTCTCCTCTCACATCCATCTACTGAATGTGACTTTGCAGTTCCCTCCTGGCTGCAACGACCTGAGAGTCTATGCTGATTTTGCAAGAATAAACAGCAGTGGTGCAAACAAGCCTGTTGCTCAGTTTTTCAGATCTGGAGATTTGGCCACATAACTGTTCCATTGCCAAGAATCCATACCCCAGAGCCCTTCCTCTCATTGCTGAAGATTTTCAAGAAGATAATTTATAGCCTAGCGCTGGCTGCCAGATTGACAGCCGTACAAACAAGAGGTGAAATCCAATCTAGATGGAGCTGTGCCCACTGTCTATTTTTAGGTGAAAGATTATTCGTGCATATGGGCATCTTGGAATAGATCATTGCTAGGGGTGGGATGGGTGGGTAGAGATTTCAAACAGCCTTGACCTTAAGTTTCCTGTTCTCAGGGAGGGATAGAAGTGGGGGTAGGAATGTCCTGAGTCTGGGAAGGATGCAATGCAGGGTGTCCCCCAAACCACCAGCTATTTTTAAGAGTAATAAAAATAGCCCTCATAGAAATAAGATGCTTGAACTTAATTATAGTCATAGGACGTGGACCAAGGTACGAAGCCCAGAGTTGGTTCTTAGCAAATATTATCTTGTACAAGCCTGCTCCAGCTCCAGACAGCAGAATTTCCAGCTTCACTTGACAAATGAGCACACTGAGGAGCTGAGAATGAATTCAAGGCTATGCCCCACTTCAGCTGCTTCTAGCCTCAGGTCTCCAGGTCTGGGAGCTGCAAGGTCCAGCTGCACTTGTGTATAAATGCAAGTTCCCAGCTCACCCAAACTACATAGTCACAGTGTTGGGCAGGGGAGAAAATTATGTTCAAGTTCCCAAGATGAATCAGGCACACAGCTGGGTTTGGGAACTGTCACAGACACAGAGACAGATGGTGGTTGCTTTTAGGAGGGCACAAGGAATGTCACCACCATATTCTTTCAGTCTTGACCCTTAAGTGTCCCCTTGCTCTCCTGGACATCTCAGAATTTCTCAGTTAACTTCCATGTGGCCCCTGAGCTTTGCCCTCTGCTCTGAAGGTCTTTCTTTCTACTCTTTCCTCACAGCTCAGCTCAGATTCCACCTCATATGAAGTTGTCTGCTGTAGTGGTTTGAATGAAAATGGCCCCCATAGGCTCATAGGGAGTGGTACTATTAGGAGGTGTGGCCTTGTTGGAGGAAATGTGCCACTTGGGGTGGGTTTTGAGGTCTCAGATGCTCAAGCCAGGCCCAGTGTCTTACTGTCTTTCTGCTGTCTGTTGATCTGGATGTAGAACTCTCAGCTACCTCTCCAGCGTCATGTCTGCCTCTGTGCTGCCATGTTTCTGCCATGATGATAATGGTAATGGACTATACCTCTGAACTGTAAGCCAGCCCCAATTAAATGTTTCCTTATAAGAGTTACCGTGGGGGGCTGGAGAGATGGCTCAGAGGTTAAGAGCACTGGCTGCTCTTCTAGAGGTCCTGAGTTCAATTCCCAGCAACCACATGGTGGCTCACAACCATCTGTGATGAGATCTGGTGCCCTCTTCTGGCATGCAGACAGAACACTGTATGCACAGTAAATAAATAAATATTTTTTTTTTTTTAAAAGAAAGAGTTGCCGTGGTCATGGTGTCTCTTCAGAGCAATAGAAACCCTACCTAAGACCTCTGGGCTTCTCTTAGAGTTCACCATGGCTGTGATTATACATTCGCTATGTGTTTACAACTCATGTTGGCTTGACCCATTACAGAGTAAGTGCTGTAAAGGCAGCAACTATGTCTCTTTCACTCAAAATTGAGCTTCCTGAGTTTTATCCAGGCACATCATGGCAGCTCATATGTGTTTGAATGAAGGAGGGAACAAGTGAACGGTGTTAGTTTTCAGTGCTTTCCTAGGGTCCCATCATCTAACTGTGCTTTCCTAGTCCACAGTTTAATCGTATCACTTAAAACCATTTGCAATGCCTTTTGTGTCTCATTGGATTTAGAGGTCCTCCCATCCCTGGACCCCTGCTCTAACACAGCAGGGCACAGCACATAGGATTTTCTGGTCCGTGTTTGGCTGTGTGTGTACTCATGGTGCAATTCAGCATGTGCTCTGAGCTCTGTGCAACCTGAATATTGGCAGCTGAAGTTCAGGAGTTTCATGGTTCTCCTTTCCAATCCCCTTGGTGAACCTATTGATGGTGTGTTCTTTCATCGGGAAGCACATAGTGTCTGCTTTTCCTTCCTTCCCTCTTCCCCCTCCTCTTCCCTCTCTCCCTCTCCTCTTTCTGCTTCCTTTCCTCTTCTCTTCCCTTCCACTTCCCTCTTATCTACCTTCCTCTTCCCCTCTTGTGCTGTTGCCCACTATTGAAGTTGATGCTTTATTCCTGAATCTGTTAACTCACTGGGGTCTACAACATGGTGACAGTTTAGTTCTATAATTTCTATCGCTTGTTTTATTAACTTACGTAACTGTTGAAGTGCTGTCATGGAGAGATGCTTTTATTCACTTATGATTTGGTCACTCAGTGGTATCTCTTCTGCAAGATGACAAAGACAAATGCCACTGTCTTAGCATTTATTTACCACCGTTCCATATAATGAACCAGTTCTGGAGCTTACATGACCACACCTACTTTTAAAAATATCATAAACTCACACATTTAAGCATATCTGGTAGGTTTCACTCTGTTTCAATAAATTATTGTTGTTGAAGTTCAAATTTTTCTTCTCTGAACAGAGGAAACTCTTCAAGTGGGATCTTAAGTACTTTTGGACCTGACACTAATGGTCTTTTGTTACCTCCTTACTGTCTATATGGTGGGGTTGCAGGCTTATACTGTACATTTCTTGCCTGGACCTGCAGCTGGCCATTTCTCTAATATTTTCTTGTCTCTTTTTTAAGAAACAGTATTTCAAGATCCTAGTTAAAGCTAGGCATAGTGGTGAAGGATGTAATCCTTCTCTTAAGAGGCTGAGGCAGAAGGATGCACATTTGAGTGTAGGTCTCACATAATGAGACCCTGTTCCAAAAAATAAAAACCAACCTGGATGCTTGAGGCAGTCTTATATACTCAAGATTGATTATTCCCAGGCCTCTTTAGTGGGAAGAGTTAGAAGACTATATTGATTTTAGAGTTAACATACTTTATGTGCTCATATTGTAATTTCTAAGTTATATTCAGAGTTACAGGAAGTTTTTCATAATTACCTCCATTGCATATCTGTATTTCCTTTCTTCTGTGTCAGTGATTCTAGGTCTCTAGCACTCAGGAGAGGATGGAACTGGCTCTCCACCTAAACACATTTACTTCCTCCCAGGTCACTCACTCACAGACGCCTCAGAATAACGATTGTTCTGCCACCAATGAATGTGATGATTGAGAACAGTTCAATGTTCTTGTAGCACATGCCTCCATTAGCCAAGGTTCTCTGTAGGAACAGACTGACAGGATGGATATGTATTAAAGGGGATTTATTAGGCTGATTTACATGAGATGGGCTGGATGGTCCAGCAGTGCCCATTGGAGAGGCTGAGGAACCAGGTAGCTATTTGGTCCACAAGGCTTGACGCCTCAACAATCTCAACCTGGAGCTGAAGGATTCCTGAGAGCCACTGATCTTTGTAGAAGATTTCTGATGCCAGCTAAGGATAGCAGCAGCAGCAGCAGCAGCAGCAGCAGCAGCAGCAGCAGCAGCAGCAGCAGCAGCAGCAGCATTCACTAGCAAGAGACAAGCAAGCAGAAAGCAAAGGGTTTTCCCTCAGACCTTCTTATAACTAGGTTACAACTAGAAGATGCTCCCACCCCCACCTCCACCTGACTCTAAATTCAGGGTAGGTCCTCCCACTCCAACTAACCTAATCAAGACAATTCCTCACAGGCATGCCCAGAGGTTAGCCTAATCTAGGCAACTCTACATAGGTGTGCCCAGAGGCTTGTCTGCTCTCCACGCCCCCATGGGTGATTCTAGAGCCTGTCAAAATGACAATCAATATTAAGCATTACCATATTTTCTGTTGTTATTACATAATTCCACAATATTGGTGAAATTATTAAGGCCACTCCACGTAGTTAAAAGGGAGAAGCAATTCTAAGAAAACGATACCCCTTTTACCTAAGTTTCATATTTCTCAGGGTTATGGATGATGGTTATAGGGTTGGGGGTAGAAGAAAATATTAAACTCAGTATTCTCCTTAAGAAAAGAAAAAGTGTCTCAAAAAAAAGGGAAAAGAAGAAATGGAATGGATAGGTATAAGATATTATGGTAGATTATTGTATATACTAGTAAACAAATTTAGTAAAATAGCAGCCTTAGATAATTTGCACTGTTATGGATTCTTATATGTTGATACAAATGTAAACTATTTTTATATTCCTGTTTAAGATAATTTGTATATTGATACAAATGCAGAACTATATTTGTTATAATGTACATATATTTCTACTCTTATTT
>CABHPQ010131613.1:0-23918 GCA_902168405.1 Peromyscus aztecus | reverse complement strand
AGTAGATTATTGTATATACTAGTAAACAAATTTAGTAAAATAGCAGCCTTAGATAATTTGCACTGTTATGGATTCTTATATGTTGATACAAATGTAAACTATTTTTATATTCCTGTTTAAGATAATTTGTATATTGATACAAATGCAGAACTATATTTGTTATAATGTACATATATTTCTACTCTTATTTGAAATATTTGTATATTGATACAAATGTAAATTTAGATCTGTCATACTGTACGTATGTTCTACTTCTGTTTAGGATATTCTGTATATTGATATATATTTAAGATTATTGTCATATTGCATATTGCCCTATACATTCCTACCTCTGTTATAAATATCTTGTGTATTGTCACAATTTTGAAGTCATTGTCCTTTGTTGTACATTTGCTTATAGACTGTTTACCTTGTTTACATGAAGCCTTAGTCCTTAGGTTATTTTGGTAGATAAGACATAGATTTATAGTCTCCTATGTTTGTCATCTCTATAGTTATGTTAGTTAGGTTATCCAGATTTACAGACACATAGGTCGGATGGACAGATAATCTTCAAACACTTCATGGACCTAGAGAATATGGCATTTAAATAACTTAGAATTCTGTTGATGTGAGGCATGATTGCTCCCAGGGGCACCAATTTGATCCCGAGAGAATGTTGGGCTTCTAAGACATTTCCATTTGGAAGTTTGTCTTCTTGGCACAAAATGGCCTACTGGGCAAAGAACTGCCCTTGCCTCAACTGCTGACAATAAGAGTGCTGTCCTTCTGGACAAGTGGGACACAAGGAAAAGTGACTTCTGAACTCTGCCAAGACAGGGTAAGATGATCTTTCAGAATTCCTGCTTCTGAAAATGGTCTGTCAGATACTCTAGGCCTGTAGCCAATTGGAATGCACCAACAATGCTGGGAAGCATTAGGTGACTGTCCAGGCTGCCAGCTGTCTCTGTCTACTCTTGCAAGATTCCCAAAAGTTGCTTGCATCCATCTCCCATTTCTCAGGTACCATTATATTCCTTCTCAGGTCTTTGATGGGACTGAAGACTAGCAGTTATAGTTACAACTTAGTATATATATAATATCTTAGATGGAACATATTAAGTATTAGATTCAGGTTCTTTAGGATAGGACACCTTTTGGAATGATCTTTGTAACACGCCATTTACCTACGCTCTAGACTTCTCCAGATTTTAGTATGTGTTTCTTGATTGATATTGTTCACATTGGTTGTAGTTCCATCTTATCTATGTCATTATCCCTCATTACTCCTTGACAACATTTGATAACCATCCCTTTGTATATAGTCTTGTATTAGGTTAGAACCTTCTTATTTAGACAAAAGGGGGAGATGTAGTGGGTAGCTATTCCAGCTTTGATCTGGAAGTTCCAACCTCCATTGAGGCTTCGGTAACTGTCACACCTATAAGGCGGGGCCGAGAGAGGACCCTGAAGACCCAAGATCCGGATGCGCCAGCACTCTTGGTTCCTGGACCCTGGATGCTGGAGGTAGACTGAGCAGAGTTCTCCAGAGAACACCGCCAGACTGTGCTACTCCTTTCCCAGACCCTGTTACCTATCCCTTCACTTGTAAGTTTCCCCACAAAATAAACCTCCCTTTTAACTACATGGAGTGGCCTTAATAATTTCACCAATAGTTAGTCATTGCATCCAAAGTCAGGAAACAGAGAGCCATACATGCTGGTGTACAGCTTGCATTACCCTTTTTATTCTGTATGAAACTCCAGTCTGTGGGACGGTGCTGCCCACATTTAGAGGGGGTCTTCCCACCTCACTATGAACCACCACAAGTCCCTTCTCTACTAAACACCCAAACATTTCATTTCTAAGCCACATCCCTCTATCTCTTGTCCCCATAGGCTCATGGCCATCCCATGATGCAAAATACATGCAATGCAATGTCAAAATTTCCCAAAGTCTTTAACAGTTCCAATGCTGTTTAAAACTTTAAGTTCAGAACCTTTTCCAAGACTGAGGTCATTTCTTAACTGGAAGCCCTATAGCATCAAAAAACAAATTACATGCGTCCAACACACTGTGGCAGAGGAAATATTCCCCAACAGGAAGGAGACAGGGTACAGCAAGGAAAGATCAAACCAAAGCAAGACCAAAAACCCAGTCAAGCAAACACCAAGGCTTACACCTCTATGTCTGGCAACTGATCTAGTAATAGAATCATCTGGGCTCCGAAGAACTTGAGTATCATCAACCTGAGCTCACATTCTGCTGCCCATACCACACATCCCCCCCCCGCCCACCAGCTTCACTCTTTGCATGCAGCTTTCCTCTGCATGTGTCCTACAGTTTTGGCATCTCCAATATCCTTTGGTCTCTACTGCAACTCAGGTTATACTTTTACAGCTGTCTTCAGTAGCTTTTCAGGGGACCGCATAGATGGACTCTGACACTGCCACACATTTTCTGGCCTTCGTAACTCTCTGGAATCATGGGATGAGACTCCATGACAACCTCATTCTTGCTCCGAATAGCTGAGTCCATCCAGAGGGGAAGTGAGAACAAGAATGGGGCTCCAGACATTGGGGGTCTTGCCAGTTCATTCTCTTACCCTCTTCCCAACCGTTAACTTCTCGTTGCTATAAATCTGAGCTCTATTTCCATAGGTCAGTAGTGTGAGAAGATCCTCTCAGATGAGTTTTCTTGGATTGGTTGCCTTTCTGGTCCATTCTTCCAGGGCCTAATGGATGGTAAGCCACTTGTCCTTGCTTGTTAGAATCTAATCGCCTTCAATAAAAACTGTATTTTTGCTGGATACTGGGAGGCAGGTCAGTATTCAGAATAAAGAAAAATGAAAAAAAATCAATTCTTTATGACAAAGTCAACTGTGTCTGCTGGCCTCTGTTCTAGAAAAGACAGTAAGTTTCTGTCACTTAAAACATTACGGCTAATTTCTCTGGGCTCAAGCAGTCCTTGTTTTCAGGAGAAGGGAGAGCTGGTTATAACAAAGCCCTAACTCAAGCCCGCTAGACTGAGATGGCGTGAGTCCTAGGTGAGCCAGAGACAGTGACGAGATGCTTGGTGTGGTAGAGGGGAAGGATGTGGAGAGAGGGAGGCATGGAGATTAACATATGCAAGAACTAATCAGAGGAAGAATGGGAACCTCTTCACCCACTCAGGGGCTACACATGACAAAATAGCATGTGCAGAAAAAGCCTGAGCTCTCCAAACATGGAAAGGCTGGTTCTGTGTCAATGATCCATAAGGGCTCAGGACGCTCGTGGCTGGGGCCAATAGACTTCCTGACCTTGCCCAGCTGTCTGGTCTACTTCCATTCTCAGGAGCACCTGTCTCTTTTGTAATAGACCACCTCTATTTCTGTCACCAGGCATGTGTCCCCGACCCAACTCTTTGTTCTGGTTGGAGTCAAGAACTGGGGAATCTCATAGGGTATCCCCCAGACTCTATACCTGTGACTGTGGGACAGGGTGGTCCCTTCTTCACCAGGGCTGGCTGCTTTCCTTCTCATATGGGGCCACAGAAGATGCCAGGTTTATATGCATTATTTTTCTGCATTGCCTTCAAGAGAAATGTGGAGCTTGCCTGTGTCTCCACAGCTGTGCTGTCTAAACAGCATTTTTCCACGCCAAGGATGGCAGTGTCTCAAGGGATTCTGGACAGACCGTGATTGTGAGAAAGAGCACCAGAAAGTGGATTGCTATGCCTATCTCTTTTTGGCTGAGCCCATGGCAACTTAAAAAACGTGACAGAAGGCAGTTGACTCAACTGACCAGGAAGGACAGTTGGAACAAAAGCAGAAAAGATCCCAGCCCCATTTGGGTTGGTTTTGACTTTCACCTTCCTGCAGCAAACTGAGTCAGAGCACATAGACTTAGCCCAGATTTACAGATGGGTGAGAATTCAAAGTCATTTCCCATGTACCTAGGTCTCCTTAAGTGAAGTCTTCAGAAACTCTATAAACCCAAATCCATTTTTCCCTGCCCTCAGAATTCAGCTATAAAACAGAACAGCACCAGGGTCAGCCAGCCCTGACATGAGGACGAAATCTGGCCTGTATTTTTGCTGGAGCATCACACGCTCATCATTGGTACGTCTGTTGTGTGTGGCTGTTCTGGTGCGGTGACAGTGAAGTAATTTCAGCGGAGACTCTCGGTTTCAGATGTGCGGTTGATCTTGTGACATCTGCCACCTCATTGTTTGCCAGGGTTGATTTGGCTGATCTGGCTGTCTAGGGGCGTGGCCCCCTTCCTTCCTTCCTCCTACCGCTGTGTGTGAGCTCCTCCTGAAGCTATGTGTTGGGTGGGGTGCAAGAGGGTACCTCTTGATAGAGGAAGGCTGATTTTTGGAGGAGGATATAGGAGCAGTTGTGTTTCCCCTGCTAGACCCTCCAAGCTTTCACAAATCCCAGAACACTTACTCTTTGGGCCTTTACAGACCAAGTGTGCACATGTCTGCTGAAGAATTGGAGAATGAAGGAATTATGGGTTGTGCTTCGGTAGCTAAGAGACATATCAAACAAGGCAGCATGAGGGGGTTCTCTTGAGGCCAGAAACATGCAAAACCTGTGTCTTGACATTGGAGCATCTCACCCCCTCTCCCTCCCTCTAGGACTTCTCACCATCCCGTTTCACCTTCCTTGTACACATCTGTTACTTGCTCTCCTCCCCTCTCCTCCTCCTGTCATCCTTGTTGACAGGAAATCTATGGCAGGTATTAAAGAGCAATTAGGCCTGGCCTCTGTTCCTTGAGCATCCTCTGACAAGGTAAGGTGTCCCCAGGATTGAGGACAGATTCTGAGCCGCCACCTCCTCTCCACACTGGAGAGATGATTCCAGACGGTGATCAGGCCTATGGGAGCAGTTTAATAGAAAGTCATTAGTGACATTCATAAATGCTTCCTACCAACCCAAACTTGAAATTTTGCCCACATGAATTCCTGTATTTGTTACTTTTTTTGTATTAGTAACATTGGGAATTCAGCCCAGGCCCATGCACATGCTTAGGCAAATATATCATTCAACTATTATCTTTCTTTTCACATTTTAATTTTGAGACAAAGTCTCACTAAATTGTCCATCAGGCCAAAAACTCATTCTGCATCCCAGCCAGATCTTGAACTTTCAATTCTTCTGCCCCAGCCCACAAATAGCTGGGATTATTGTCTGGTTTTTAAGTACTACCTGAAGGTCAATGAGATGGCTCAGTGTATAAAGGAACTTCTTGCTAAGCCTAATAGCCTAAGTGTGAATAGCCCTGGGATCCACATGAAGAGAACCAGTTCCTGCAAATTGTTCTCTGACTTCCATACCTCCATACATATACACACAGAATATATAAATACATACATATCATCTTTTACTTGAATGACATTTATTCATTTTATTTTCACTACAAAGGAATATTCTTTGATGTGTAATAATAATGAATATTACTTCTTCTGTGTTGATAACATAGGTTATAAAGAAACATATAAAAGAAGACTCATTTCTCATTAGGGATTTGTAATCAAAGTAGGAATGTGATCAAAGAACTGTGTAAATGTATGAAGATGTCATAATGTGGTAGTTTGAATGTCATTGGCCTCCACAGACTTATAGGGAATGGCACTATTAGGAGGTATGGCCTTGTTGGAGTGAGTGCATCACTGGGAATGGGCTTTGAGGTTTCAAATGCTCAAGCCAGGTCCAGTGTCACTATCTCTTCCTGCTACTCACTGGTCCAGATGTAGAACTCTCAGCTCCTTCTCCAGCACCATGTCTGCTTATGCACTGCCGTTCCTCCTGTCATGGTGATGATGGACTAAACCTTTGAAACTGTAAGCCAGTTCCAATGAAATGTTTTCCTTATTAAGAATTGCCTTGGTCATGGTGTCCCTTCATAGCAATAGAAACCCTAAGATTCATAACAAAACCCAATATTGGGTACAATAAATATACATTAATTTTTAAAAAGTATACAGGGTTTTTTTTGTTTTGTTTTTAGGTGCTTGGATTGAACCCAGGCCATTGCATATGGGAGGAAAGCACTCTACTATTGAGCCACGGCCTCAGCATGAAGTTTATAAAGCATGTAAGGATACACATTGGAATGTTACCAGCAATTATCTCAGTGGTTTTTGAATGATATTTTTAAATTCTCTGTTACCAAATTCATAATCATGTAAGCAGAGTGTGATATTTCTCCCTCTGAGGGAAAAGTTAAACAGTATTTTTGTATTTATTCATTTTTGAGGACAAAGAAAATTAGATGTATTGAGGATTAATAAGGACTGTAAATCCTGGAAAGGGCAGATTCTAACAGTCTGGAAGATAGACTCCAGGGTTCAAACCATGGCAACAGTGCTTATAACTTTATACCACAGCAGGTTAGAAGTTATGTGGCTTTTGTGAGGTGATAGGTTACCGCTGGCTGAGAGTATGTGGTCTATAAGAACGAGAGTGGGCGTGGTTTCACTCTGAGAAGTTTGGGGAAGGGCTATGTTGAAAAGGAGATCAGCAGAGATTAACAATGTGCCAAGGTTGCCCACCTGGAGAGGTTGGGAATGTCTGTGGCCCAGATTAAAAATGCAGCTGTGGACTTGTCTGAGGCTCCTGGACTCTACTTTGAGTTCCCTGAACCAATAACCAATGCTGTTGTTCCATTTTGATTTTTTTCCTTTGATACTGTAAGGTCCTAGTCTTTTTTTTTTTTTTTCAAGACAGGGCTTCTCTGTGTAGCTTTGTGCCTTTCCTGGAGCTCACTCTGTAGACCAGGCTGACCTTGAACTCACAGAGATCTGCCTGCCTCTGCCTCCCGAGTGCTGGGATTAAAGGCATGCGCCACCACCTGGCTCAAGTCCTAGTCTTATAAAAAAACTACTAACCTATTATAAACCATTAAGGATAATTAAGAATCACAAGTTAGCCAGGTGCGGTGGTGAACCCCTTTAATTCCAGCACTTGGGAGGCAGAGGCAGGTGGATCTCTGAGAGTTCAAAGCCAGCCTGGTCTACAGAGTAAGTTCCAGTACAGCCAGGGCTACACAGAGAAACCTTGTCTCAAAAAAACAGAATAAATAAATGAATAAATAAACAAATAAATGATCAAATTCTTTAATGTGTTCAGAACTATATTTGTAGTCATGCTATTAAACATAGTTTAGTCTCTTGTATATGCTTCAAAGTTAAGCCTAAAGCAAGTAACTAAATCAGGTATACTTAATAGATGGTCCTTAAACTCTTGAGAGATCTGCTGAATATAGCATTTAAAATTGTTGTGGAATAATCCTTTTGTACACTGTGAAGATGTTTTGTTCTCATTGGCTTAATTATGAGCCAACTGGACAATAGCTCGGCAGAAGGAGGTTAGGCAGGAAAGTCAGACTGAGAAAATGCTGGAACAAGGAGGGCAGAGTCACCAGGCAGACACAGAGGAAGCAGGAGATGAACATGCCTTGCTGAAAAAAGTTACTGCCACATGGTAGAGCATAGATAAGAAATATGAGTTAATTTAAGTTGTAAGAACTAGTTAGTAACAAGCTTAAGCTATCAGCTGAGCATTTGTAATAAGTCTCTGTGTGGTTATTTGGGGAGCCAGTGGTCCTGACAAAATCTCTGCTTACATAAAATGTTTTATATATTTATATATATAAAGGCTTTTCATGATAGAGAGACATGCCAGCTCCTGGCAACACCCCTAATCTCTTTCAAAGAAAATGAATGGGTGAAGAACTCTACCTAGAGCTTGCTTTAAATGTGGCAATGCAGGCCACTCGGTGAAAAACTGCCCTGCACCCGGACTGCTAGGAGGACTCTGTTCAAACTGTGGACAGGCAGGACCCTAGGGAGTTTGTTGTCCCACTTTGCCTAGACAAGTTAGGCTGGTCCTCCACCCCTTCAAGTTCCTACTCCACAGGAAAGTCTGTTGAATCTTCTGGGCTTGGTGGCCAATGACTGATGCTTCCCTGGGACCTCTGTCTCTCATGACCACTGAGGAACCTAGGGTAACTTGGTAGCCAGCAAGTCTCTGCCATTTTTAATTGACTCAGAGAAAGTTGCTTGGTCTGTACTTTCTGCTTACTCTGGTAAAATTTATCTTTCTCAGATCTCTGATGGCGTTGACGACTAGGCTAGTGATAACTTTGTCAGTTTAACAGCAGCACCCAAGGCTTCCACTGCCTTCTCAGTTCTGTTCATGTGGAAGAGTCAGCCCTCAAGTCCCATTTTCCTAAGCCTCCAGCTGAGAAAGGCAGTTTACCTAGCTACCATACTCTAAAAAGAGATAAACTCACAAAACAGGTTTCAAAGTAACTTTTTACTATTCCTTTGTTCAAAGTGACTTGTTACAGTGACTGAAGTCCGTGATCAGTCACCTGGATCTCATGGTAAATAGTTGGATTTTAAAAAGTGATTTAAGGTATATAAAAAATGAAAAATGTTTCAGATTTCTTTCCCTTGCTATGCTACTGTTATATTAAGATTTCAAAAGTCAAGAGTTTTAACATTGATCAATGGAGTTTTTACAAGTTATTCATCTAGCTCTGGCATGAATAGCTTGACTACTATTATCATAGTCACAAGCTCAAGATTTTAAGTTCTCTTTGGTTGCCTTCTAAGTATAGATTTAAAAATGCTTCTCATTGTGCTAAAAACATCTGTCTAAACTATATACACCCAGTCTTCTGGATAGAAGAAAAGGTGTTAATGTTTTTAACCAAAATCATTTTGGGGTTCCCAAAGCTATACCTTTTGCTGTGACTCAAAGGTGTGAGTCTACTCCAGGTGTTTTGTAGACAGCTGTTAACTGATTTTTCTACAATGTGGATTTCAGTACAGATTACCAACAGTGGTATTTTTAACATATATAAAACATCTCTATTTTATAAACTTAAAAAATTCTTGTATGCTTCAGGGAATCAACTTGGATTCACCTCTCTCAGGTCAAATGGATTCCAGAAAAGTACTGTCAATCAACAGCCTGTTTTCCTACCTGCCTATTCCTGAGTGTGGAATATCTCCCTGTTTCCCTGGTCTTGGAACTCCTCTCCACCAACTACCAGGACCATGGGCCTCAAAGTATCAAATGTATACCTAAGGAAAAAATTTCCCCTTAAATTCTTTAACTTTATATTCTGCCCCTAATATATATGTATATGAGATCCAGCAGATTTCCAATCAATTAAAGACTGCAAACTGCTCCAACTTCTGCCTGCATGTCCCTAGCCCCAGATGATCCTACTGAGCCTGGACAGTAAGTGAAACAGCCTGCTCTTTCCAGACTTGGCCAACATTCCAGCTTTTTGGGTCCTCAACAATGATGCTCCAATGTCAGCAGGAAGTAGTCATAGACAACTATATTATCTCTTATCATTCATTTATTACCAACAAAAAAGGCTGGGATGTTAAATATCAAACCCAGGACAAATGGCTGAGGTGCCTATTTAACATATCAAATCGGACCTGGCCACCAGATTCTCCCAACATCCCTCAGTCCCTACCTGTTACAGGGTATGACTGGCATACTCCACACACTACCCTGAACTCTCTAGCCCAGGGGCTGGGCTGCCCTTCCTCCACAGGCTTTTCTCTATATAATCCAGCCTTTTTGGTTACCTGCCCTGTTTGTACCTTTAGCCTCCTGGCTGCTGTGCTTGGTTCCCCCTGTTATTTATTAAGTAGCGCAATGTTATTCATTAAGCTGTGCTGTTTACATGTGAGAAAAGCCACGAGGTACGAGAAAACCCACTATAAGAGTTTATTAAGGGAAGGGAACAGAAGGGGTGCTTAGGCCTATGGGAATGATCGTGCAGGAAAAGAGGGTGGAAAGATGGGTGGGACCTGCTTTTATAAAACAAAAATAGGTATGTGCTAGACTCAGGGACATCTGGTCACCTTATCTAATGTTAGAATGTTTGGAATGTCAGATAGTTCTCCTTAGATGTAGGCCCTCCCTGGGTCGGGTCAGCTTATGGCTTTTCCAAGGTCTGAGTACTGCCTGCTAGTAAGCCTGTCACAGAAGCTGTGTCTAGGCCTCTAAGCCTGTCATGGCAGTTGTGTGGTCAAGCTGTTCTGGGGCCCCTCTACACCCACCATACCTAGGAACAGTCATGTCCTTTCCTTTCCTTTTGATTTCTTCTTTTCATTCAGATAGAAAGTTGGTAAAAATGTCTAAATGGATCTCCATACCAAAATGAAAATTTAAATATCAGAATAATATAAAGTAAAAGACACAGAGCATAATTTACCACAAAAGGGAAAGGCCAGCTACTGTCTGGAGAGTAAAGGAAGGGTTACTTAGGTCACCATCCTTTGAGTTGAAACCAAAAGCATAAGTAAGAGTTTACAAGATAAAAACTGAGGGGAGGGAAGAGCTTGTGCAAAGTCCTTTGATAAGAGAAAGAAAAAAAAAGTAAAACCAAGAAACAGAAAGAAGCTCCTTGTGACTAGTTAGGCATACATCTTAAATCAGCTTGTGTCAATCTGAGTAGACTTTTATAACCTTAAAATTTACCACCATACAAAAATCCATACCAACCCAAAATATTTTAGAGACATGTTGTTGCTTCCTTATTCTAAAAGGAGATACAATGATAAACGAAGGGCTCGGTAGGACTGAGAAGGTTTGTTATTATTTATGCCACGTGGTTATCTTAAGATGGAGAAGTCACATAGCATGTAACCTTTAATCTTAGTAAACATGGCTGCCAGTCATTTGGCTGCTTCTATATGGAAGGTCATCAGCCAAGATGGAGGAGAGCCACATCATTGCTATGTAAAACATGTTTCACTAAACAAAGAGTTGAATCTAAGTTACGTATACAGTGCAGTCTGGATAAGAGTTGAATCACATATATAGGATGTCGTAGCAAATTAAAATTCCTTTGTATATGGTTTTAACTATAAGCTTTTTGCTATAAGTTTTAAGCCAAATTTTGTTACAGATTTTACAGATCCTTTAGCCACACCCAATGAATTTACAAATCAATCCTGAGAATAAAGTCTGCTTACATGATAGTCTTAAAAGATTTCTTGAGAGCAGAGCACAGAGAAATCACAGAGGTAAAGACTTTAGAATGGGAAGCTGTAAAACCTTAGAGAAAAGAGTATGGGATCATTTCCTTATGTGGTGGCAGAAGTTGTTGCAGTCTTTGAGAATTTGGAATGAGTGTGCCATCTTTGGCCACTGAGCTAAACTGAGACCAAGCCGTTTTTAGTAAGACAGTGAGGCTTTAAGAAAATCTGAGTCTGAGGAAGGAATTGAGTCCGAGGAGAAAAGGAGGGGTCACAAAAAGAACTCTGTGATAGGGAGGGTTAGGCAGCTAACAGACACAGAACAGTGTGGCCATAAGGGACCAGGAGGAACCAGCAGGAACTCCACCAGGGGAGGGTTCCAATATTGCAGAAGCCATGATGGCATAGAGAAGCTATGTGACTTAGCAGGCAGCTCCTAGAGACAGGCAGGCAAGGAAACTAAAAAATGGCCTGGCAGCCTCTTCACACATGAGCTCTCTCAAGAACACGGAAAAACTGATAGTTTGAGGCCCCTATCCTGTGCCAGAGATCACCTACAGCCTTGAGAGTGAAAATGAACAGTCACCTGACAGTGCCTCATGCACAGGAACAAAAGCAATCAGCTTTTCAAATGTCTAAATGTATTTTCTACATATTTGTTTTCTTCATTGTATTGAATTTGCTGTGGTCATTTCATTATAGACTTCTAGGAAGTTCCTGCCCAGAGCTAGCCAAAAGGACCAACTTTCTTTATATATCTCAAGACATTCAGCTGATAAAATCATTTACACCTATCCCAAGGGAAAATGTCAGGGTTCTAGAAGTGTATTTCCACCTCTTTATTAAGAGGTAAAATTCATACTATACTCTGAAAATATATTGGAGAAACCATCGCAGCAAATGACAGTGTTTCTTACAGATGGCATGCTTCAGTGAACTAACAAGTGCTCTATACTGTTGGGTTGTGTGGAATACTGAAGAATTAACATCACCAAAAAGTGTGTGTGTGTAAAAATCTAATGGAGCTTAAAGGGAATTAATTCTTTAATTATCTACCATCCTTTAAGAAACTTACACAGTATCTAAAAGTCAATGTCATTGATCTGCGATAACCTGTGACCAATCTAGCATGCTACACAGTTGAAGTGACTTTATATCACCATAAATTTGGTTTGATAAAGCTTTGCTCCATCTCAAGATGAAAAAACTATTCTTATTTCAGTTAAATATTTTCCATAACAAATGATTTAAGTCGAAGTGACATAATTATTTTCACCTAACATGTAAATTTCAGAGACTACCTTTTAATTATTCTTTGAACTTTCATACATGTATCCAATGTATCCAATGTATCCAATGTATCTACCCTCACTTTCCCCTAGGAACTCCCAACATGACCTCTTCCTCCACCCACTCCTTCTCCTTTTTCTATTGTGACCCACTGAGTCCAGTTAGTGCTGCCTGCTGGGATGTTAACCAGCCTTGTGAAGGTCTTGAGCATGTAAGCCATGGCTGCAGGAATGCAATGTCTGTGTCCTGTCAGTAAGACAGCATTTCACAGCACCCTTCCCTCATCCTCCAGCCCTTACATTCTTCCCACCACGTCTTCTTTGATGTTCCCTGAGCCTTGTTGGGGTAATCAATGTCCTATTTCAGGCTGAGCATTGCATAGACATTATTCTCAGCTGCCCACTGCAGAAAGAAGCTCTTCTGTCTAAGGCTGAGAGAGGCACTAATCTATGGGTATAAACATGAATATTTAGAAGACAGTTTGATACCATAGCCACTTAGTAAAACAATAGTAAGTAGTATGTTCTTGGGCCTATGACCTCTCGTACTATGGACCTTTGATCAGCTTAACAGTACTAGGCATGAATTTCTTATTGTGGAGCAGGCATCAGATTCGGTCAAAAAGTGGCTGGATTGGTTATTTCTATAACCTTGATGC
Source organism: Peromyscus aztecus (assembly GCA_902168405.1). Taxonomy (NCBI): domain Eukaryota; kingdom Metazoa; phylum Chordata; class Mammalia; order Rodentia; family Cricetidae; genus Peromyscus; species Peromyscus aztecus. The sequence goes on along the minus strand of CABHPQ010131613.1, from coordinate 10,989 downwards.
CAAAATGCAACTTTAATCATTACTATAAATCAGATAGGCTTTAAGAAATGTTTTACTTTTGTTTAATTTCCAATTAGATTTGAGACTTAGAGAAGTATCAAACTTCTCTGGAATTTTATTATTATTATCATCATCATCATCATCATCATCATCATCATTATCATCAATTATTATTGTTTACTCTCTCATATATTACATCCCGACCACAGTTTCTCCTCACTCTTCTCCTTCTTCAGTTATTCCCCACATATCCCTTCTTCTCCAGATCCACCTCCTCCGTTTCCTTTCAGAAAAGAACAGGCCTCCCAGGGACATCAACCAAACATGACATATCAAGTTGCAATAAGAATAGGCACATCTCCTCATGTTAAAGCAACCCAGGAGGAGGAAAGGATCCAAAAGCAGGCAAAGAGTCAGAGACAGTCCCTGATTCCACTGTGAGGAGTCCCACAAGGAGACCAAGCTACATAACTGTATATATATCAGGGGACAGAACCATTCAGGTTCCCTGATTATCCATTTAGTCTCTGTGAGCCCCTTTGAACCCAAGTTAGCTGATTCTGTGGGCCATTTTCTTGTGGTGTCCTTGATCCCTCTGGCTCCTATGGAGAAGTTATTCTAACTTCAGATGGAAGACCGATTTTCATACATCTACCACCCCCAATACAAAATCACACCTCCGACCCCATCACTTTTACCACCTGCCTGACTTACCCTTCAGATTCTAGGCCTTTCTTCTAGGCTCAGATGAAGCATCTTTTCTGAACATCAGTATTTCATCTCTCTCCGTGCTTCTCCTCCAGATTAGCAAGATGCCTCAGTGGGTAAAGGTGCCTGCTGTGCACATCTGGTGACCTGAGTTCACCCCCTGGAACCCACTTAAAGGTGAAAGGAGAAACCAGATTCCGAGAGTTGTCCTCTGACCTCCACAGGTGTGCTGTGGTATGCATGCCTCCCCAACCACACACGCACACACATACACAGGCACTCATAATAAATAAAATATCTTTTTTTTTAGAAGAAAGTTCAAGGCTCCACTTTGCAAACCCTCACAATGACCAGCCTCACAGATCAGTCACCCCCAGAGAGTACATTTCAAGTACCTGTTGGAAACCCAAGCCGAATACAAGAGCATGGCCTCCGGATAGAAGAGCAGGTGTATAACAGAAAGGCAGACCATCAAGACCACTTATGTCTCAAAACAGCAGCCGTGCTGAGTGAGTCCTGGACTAGTGAGCTTAGGAGGCCCAACTTCCAAGGACAATTCCTCAGGTGACAACCCCCCCACCCTCCATTCCCCATCCCCCCAACCCCTTCCACCACCAGAGACAAGTAATCTTCTCACTGCCCCAGAAACCAAAACATAGGACCAGGCAGGCTATGCTGTGTGTTAGTTTTCATGTTGATAAGGCTGGGCTGTCGTCGTGCCTGAAATTCTGTAATTGTAGATTCAGTTTCCCCCTCTGGTAAATGGTTACCTTTGTTGATGGAGAAAAATGATATGTTGGTTCATGTGCCATTTCCCAGCTCCCACTTAACTTCTGATTTCATCACCTCTGAACATGCCTCATCACACACCAACCTGCCCTCAGACCTATCTCCAAATGCCCTGATTCTTTTGAGTACCTTTGGTCTCAAGACTTTGAAAAACAGCATAGCTAAAAAGAAAAATTCCTGAACCAAAATAAATAAACAAGAAGAAACTCAAAGCAATTAAAGCTTTAATTTTTCATGACTCATGTGTCTATAAATGTAAATGACTACCAGGCACTATGAAATATTAATCAAGCCAGTAATCCAGGATTCTATATGATGCCAAATTGCTCCCTGCCATCAGGGAAAAAAACCATCAGGCAGCAAGTTCTGCAAATAGACAACAGCTTCTAGATGTCCCGCTGTGGGAGGGAGAGCATGTGAGGGTCACTTCTCATGGGGACCAGACAATGACACAGAGCCCCATGAAGTCTACCAAGGCTATTATTACCTGACATAGGGGTGCCTCACCAGGGCCAAACTCAGGGAACATGGGTTCTGGTCCTGCAGGGGATTAAAGTGTTTCACTTCCCATCTTCACCAAATCCCCAGTTCTTCTCTCTGGCCAGTATGCCCATTGTTCTTATTGAAACCCTTTACCTTTCTGTTATGAAACCTTCTCTTTTTTTTTTTTTTTTGGCTTCTGTTAAAAAACCCCAAACGTCCCATTCTCTGAGCTTCCATCTGTCAGCTAGGCTGTTTTATGATGTTTTCAGGGGAAATAAAACTCAAAAGCTGTAATAAAAGTTCTCCTTCAGATGTTGCTTCCATAGCTACTTTCTCTCTCTCTCTCTCTCTCTCTCTCTCTCTCTCTCTCTCTCTCTCTCTCGAGCAAGTTCTTAGCCAAGGCTTATTTGCACAGGGGCCAACAGGACATTTGGGACCACTTTTAAGTTGTGGGCAGGAGTACTGTTGATATGTGGTGAGGAGAGGCTATGGATGTTGCATAATCTCTCACAACATGCCAGACGGCCCTCCACAATGGGGAATTTTCCAGACTCTGTCAAAATGCTGACACTCAGAAGCCGGGTGGGGGTAGGGTGGAGGACCATCTCTCTTGTTCTTACTGGCTTTTACCTCGACCTCAGGCCTTTAAAAAGAATAAGGATGTATGAATTCCACACCTCACTCTCAGCGTATGAATGTGGCCCCTGGAAAAGAAGAGCGACCGAAGAGGAGCACACCGAAAGAGGCACCGAGGCGCGTGCTCCGTTCACGAACGGAGCCAATCCGCCCTCCTCTGAGGCGATGTTCACCTTTGTTAAAGTTGCAACACCCCTGGATGACTTTTGCACAGAATTGCAAAGTGTTACGGCACAGGCAGCATGTCTCGTGTCCTTCCCACTTCAGGGAGGCCCCGGGGAATGCAGCCTGCCCACCCCAATGGCTGTTGAGCTTTGCACGTGAGTGGGAGGGTGAGAAAGACGCTGCTCCCTACCCCCAACCTTGGCTCAAGTGAGGGGTAAGGATTACCTCCTCTTCAGTGTTCTCACTTCTCATTTTTTCCCCTCTAGTGTATCATCCCATGCTTATACAATTTGCATGCGCAGAGACAGAGAGACCTATGAGGGGGAAGGCAAAGAAATCAAGCATGTAGATAAGTCTTGTTCGGGCTGGAGTTGTCTGGTTTGGGTGGTATTTCTTCATTCTCTCCTGAAGTTGCCATTCCACTAGGAATTTACACAAATAAAGATACAGCTCCAGTTGCAGTTATAAAGAAAATTCTATCCCGACACATTGTTTTAAAGAACATGTCTGTCCCTGATGCTGCTGCATTTTGGGTAGATGTTCTGGAGCTGGCAGAGTAGCTCAAACATGCACAAAACCCAAGCTCCTTTGCTCCACCATGTTCCACATACAGATTCTACTTCATTGTCAGCAATGGCCGCACTCTTTCCCGCCATCACACCCATGTTCCACCCAACCGGAAAGGACAAAGGAGAATGCAGAGCACTTCCTACACCTGCTGCTGGTGACATCCCCGGTAGGCTGCCACTTCCTGCTTTCTTTCATAAACTCTTGGCTGGAAGTTGTCATCCCACTTCATGGAGCTACAAAAGACGGCAGCAAGGGCAATCCTGAGCTTGGGGAGGGGCAGTGTGTCAGCTGACATTACAGGGTGTCGGACTGAACTCTTGCTGCTGCTGAGGCTGCTGAAAGCCGGGTTCTCTGTCCGGTTCTATGAGAGTGCATTGATTGAAGCCCCGCAACAGACACAAGTGCTCTTACTTGTGTGGTGTTTGTACATGTTTGTGCTGTGTGCACATGTATATGGGTGTGTATGTGTGTGTGCACATGTGTCTAGAGGCCAGAAGTTGGCACCAAATGTCTTCCCGGCTTGTCCTCTACCTTATTTTCGGAGATGGACTCTCACTCGATCTGAAGCTCATCGGTTCAGCTGAATTGCCTGGCAGATGAACACTAGGGATCCCTGTTTCTGCCTCCCACCCAGGGCTGGTTACAGACATGCCACCAAGCTCGGCCTAGGGATTCAAACTCGGGTCCTCACGCTTGCACTGATGGCAGCCACGGAGTCACCTGGCCGGCCCTCTAAACACAATCACTCCTAGGACACGTCTTACACGTGGGAAAGCTGAGACATGGAATTCCCTGAAGCAGATCCTTAATCTGATGCTTTATTAGAGGGTGCTGGGGTGGGAGAAGGGGAGCAGGTCAGGGGGTGCCAAGCCAGGGCACTGCTTCAGGCTTCATCCCAGTTACAGCCTGGATCCATGCTTCAGCATGTCCCCAAGCAAGGTAGGTGTACATTACAGCTCCATCTTGCCAGGTGTCATCTGCCTTAGAAGGACTCAACTCCCAGGCTCTCCCTTCATGCTGCATCTGCTGCTTATCGCCCACACGCCCAGGAGAGGCTCAGGAACTGCCCTCTGGAACAGGTGCCGCGTTAGCCACACAACCTGTTAGGAGGGCGAGGCATCTTGACTAAGCACCAGTGTCAACTTCACCACCACACACAAGCTTAAGGGGGACCTAGGAACAAGGCCACTCAGCAACCCTGCCTCTCCTACCCACATCCATGCCAACTGGATAGGCCACATTTAGAGGTTGTGCCCTGGGGTGGGGCTGGGGGGCCTTCATTGAATCACTTAATACTGATTGAGCAAGTCCTATATGAAACTGATTAGTTCCTGATGAGGAACTAGGCACACAAAGGCTCATGAGACACAGTAGCCATTGCTGGAAGAGTTCGCGGGACGATAGAGACAGGAAGTAATCAGATGCTAGAGCTGGAATAGTCAACCGAATAGAGGGTTGCCACAGTCGGGAAAGTTAGAGGCAAGAGGACTGAACAGCAGAAGGATGAAGGGGCATTCTGTTCTGGGCTGTAGAGGGTGAATAAGAGCCCTCTGTGCAGCGCGAAAGAGCTGAGCCTGTGTGCCTAGGAGAAGTCACAGAATGAAGGAGAGTGAAGGACTTAGTGAGTGAAGCCAGTGGTAAAGCGTTCTTAGTGGGTGTCTTAGTCAGGGTTTCTATGGCTGTTATAAAACACCTTGACCAAAAGCAACTCATGGAGGGAAGGGTTTGGTTCAGCCTATAACTCTGAGGTCACACTATATCCTGAGTGGGTAGGAACTCAAGGCATGACCTCGGGGGCAGGAAACTGAAGCAGAAACCATAGAGGAACACTTGGTACCGTGTTGCTTCGCATGGCTTTCTCAGCCTGCTTTCTTATCGCACCCAGGACCACCTGCCCTGCTCATGATGACCTGGGCCCTCCCACATCAATCATCAATCAAGGAAACTACTGCGGGCCAATCTGGTGGGGGTGTTTTCTCAATTGAGGTTCCCCATCCACAAATGACTCTAGCTTGTGTCAAGTTGACATAACACTAGCCAGCATAGGGGGAGAGAATGTCACCTCAAACGTATAATTAAAGGCAAGTCTTTGTCTAACACACAGCCCTCACCCTCCACCCTCTCACCTCCCAGAGACTCTAACTCACTTTTCTGAGGAGGAGCTTTGGGATGGGAACAACTGTTCCCGCTGTGTGTCAGGCACAAGGACAGACACAGACTCATCCTGTTGGCCTGTTAGGACATCTCTCTCTCTTTCTCTACTAGCTGAATCTGTGACTTAGCTATATGACATTACGTTTTGGGACACCTCACCTTTCTCACCAGAAAGCAGAAGATTGAGGGTCATTTGTTGTGGTGAGAAAATGTCTTTAAGGCCCGAGTGAGCTGATAGCCCTTGGGAGAAAAGATAAAGTCTTCCCTCTTCTGGATCAGACATACAGGCTTGACTGGGTCACTGCCACCAGATGATCTGCCTCCGTTAGAGCAATGGTTCTCAACTTTCCTAATGCTGTGACCTTTTAATATAGTTCCTCTTGTTGTGGTGCCCCCCCAACTAGAAAATTATTTTGTTGCTACTTCACAACTGTTTTTTGTTACTGTTAGGAATTGTAATGTGAATATCTGGTATGCAGGATATCTGACATGCTAATGCTGTGAAAGGGTCTTTGACCCCCAAAGGGGTCACCACCCAGAGGTTGAGATCCACTGAGTTAGAGTGAGGCACCAACAACCTTCAACTTTAAATCCCCTCACCACATGGTCCCAAGAGTCTCCAGGTTTTAAAAGGATTATAGTGCATGCATGATTGCTTACATGATAGACCAGCACCACAAAGTGAACCGTTCATGTCTCTGCAGTGTGGCAGTCACACTAAGGGGGATAACGATCAGACAGCCCCATGTTGGTTCAGGTCGGCTCTCGTCATTGGATTCCATTTACGGAGCTTTGGGCTTTCATAGGTGTCTTGTTGTTTTCAACTTGTTTTGCAAACACAACTCCAGGTCCCAGTGCCACCACTACATACCCACCGCCACCCACCCCGACAACGACGGGCCATAATTTAGAGACATGAAGACAGAGAGGGGGGAGGCAGGAGGGGAGGAGGAGGAAGCGCCCTCCTCAGCACTACCGCTGCTGCTTCCTGTCTTCAGTTCTGATGGTGGTGGCAGAGGCGACAGCCAGGGCTGCCTGTGCCAGGTACAAGTTCCATGCAGAGGCAGCCTGTGTGCTCCCCACAGCTCTCCTGAGAGCGGTCTCTGGCTTAGGGCTGATGAGCGGTCTTGGAGGTCAGCAGCATGTGCCAGATGCCTAACTCAGTGGTCCCTTTCCTCTTGTGTACCAGAATGCAGATCTCACCCCTGGTACCCACACTCAGGAGGAAGACACCCCCACCCCACCCCACCCACTCAGGAAGGGGTCCTTAGGGAGGGGGCAGAGAAGTCTTGCCCTTGTGGGAGTTTTCTTGAAGCCAGTCTCCAGTGGGTGTGGAGATGGTACCTGAGGACTCTAGGATCTGCCACATGCCAGGGTAGGTCCTCCTCATTGGGAATGACATTGATGCCATCCCTTGAGGAGTGAGGATAGGGGGCAGGTTCTCTTTTTCTTGGAGCTCATGACTGCTACCCCATTCCCATTTGGGGGCTGGCTAGCCAGGCTGTGGCCTCAATGGCTGCACCTCACCCGTGCTCTATCCACCCATTTCTGGTTGTACTGAGACGTAGCTTCCAGGATTTAGGGGTCACTTTGAAGATCTGCAGAACTGTAAGTTGTACTTAAGGAATTTTTTTTTTTAATCTTAAGATGCACCTGAATACAGAGGGGAGTAGGTGTGGGCAGGTAAGGCTATTCAGGCAGGGATATGCTCAGCTTCTCCAAAAGAGCAATGTCTACTCGATGGGCATTTCTAGGATATGGGACTGGGAATTCAGGTGTGCTGAGTTCTCTGGCTGGCTGCCTAACAGCTGTGTATGCTTGGAAAAGGATGCACTTCTGCTCTACTCCTAGGGAGAGGTTGGAGGGGGAAGCTCTGGATGGTTTTAGTCCTGTGCATGGGAGCTCTGCTGTGAGTCTACAGGGACTTCCAGAGCAGGGTTGACGCTGAGGTAGATATCCTCATCTCGTTGCTGTCTGGGAATGTTGAGGCTGGCGTCTAACTGCTTAGGTCTGAGTGTTTTCCACAGGCACCAGGTGAGCTTGGACCTGATAACTTATCTAAGACCCAATTTCTTCATCTGAGTAAGGGACATAATAGTGACACATGCCTCATTGAGCAAGAGATATGAGAAAGCTCGTGGGGCATGCATTGCACACTGTGCAAGAAATACCTGTGGTGATGGGGGCCTGAAATAACATCCTACAGATGCTGGAACAATTGACCACAACCTTGGTAGCCTAGCAACAGAAACTAACTGCTCAGGAGTCCTAGAGGCTAGAACTTTGAACAGGAATCAGGTTTGGTGCCTCTTGCCAGCTCAAGGAAGGTCTGTTTCCTGACTGTTACTAGTTTTTGGTAGTTGCTGATGACTGGGCACTCCTGGGCTTATGAACATATCACTTCAGTGTCTGTTTCTGTCTTTGTGTGGCCTTGCCCTGGAATTTCTGTGTCTTAAGTCTCTCTGCTTTTATAACATTAGCAGTTGGGTTTAAATCCAGAATGATCCCATCTCCAGAGTGTTAGCCTACTTAATCCATAAAGACTCTTTCCAAGGAGATTGCTTTCACAGGTATGACTTTAGATCTTGAACACATCTTTCTGGGGGACACAATTCAACCCCACAAGGCTAGATCAAAGTTTCCAGGGTTGAAGAGCAGAATAGCGTATCATACACCCACGAAGATGTGATAGTGGGTTGTTTAAAGAGCCCTACAGGGCTTTCCTTTTGGAGGACACTTATAACAAGGGCCACTCACAATGATGTTCTGTAGAGTTTAGGAACCTTACCTGGGCGTGGTAGCACACACCTGTAATTCCTGCACATTGGAGGAGTTGAGGCAGAAGGATCTTGAGTCTGAGGCCTATCTGGGCTGCATGGCAAGACACTGTCTCAACAACAACAAACAGATGTTCTAGTTGGCGTTCAATTGCTGTGATAAACACCATGACCAAAAGTAACCTGGGGAAGAAAGGGTTTATTTCATCTTACACTTGCAGGTCACCATCCATCATTGAGGGAAGCCAGGGCAGGAACTTAAGCAGGAGCAGAGTCAGGAACCATGGGGAAAGCTGCTAACTGCTTGCTTTTTTCTGTTTATGCTCAGCCAGCTTTCTTGAACAACCAAGGGCCACCTTCCCAGGGGATGGCACTGCCCACAGTGGGCTGGACCCTCTCATCTCAATTAGCAATCAAGAAAATGCACCTGCAGACTTGCCCTCAGGCCAATCTGATCGAGGCAATTCCTCAGTTGAGATTCCTCTTAAAACTCATCTGGGTCAAGTTGACAGCTAAAGCTAAACAGGAGAATAGAGTAGGGCCTTTAGAACCAGGCAGATCTCACTGTTAGCTCTGAGACTCTGGTAAGCTTGGCGTTGCCAAAGTAAAGCTATTTCCTTATTTCTAAGCCCAATCTGAGGTGTTCTTGAAGATAAAGGCACATCTATGGCGTCTAACCCACAAAACTTTTCATTCTGTTTGGTCATATGAATTTAGGTGGAGCTTTGAGTCTTTTCTGGAATCAGGAACCGAAGCTGCATCAGTGTCAGCCTCAGCTCAAGAGAAGAGGATGGGAGTCTGTGGGACCAGTCTCTTTAGTAAGAAACACCATTAACAGCCTCCTCCCACATTCCCACCCCTCTCCAAAGAGGTCTTGAAGACTTTCTCCTTGCGAATGAAATGCGACAAGTGCTGTAAGACATCAAGGTGCCCAGGAGATCTGCTGTAGTAGGACAGGCCCATAGGGCTGAGGAAATTGGCTCAGACCAGTTGCCGAGGCATGCACATAGCACACTTTCTTATGAGCCAACCTGGAGTCGGCCTGAAGGCCTAGCAACAGGTGCTGTCGGAGTTCCTGGTCACTGTCAGAGTTCTTGATCATGCCCAGCCAACGAGGGACGACCACACAATGCCACCAGATTGCTACACAGACTGGGTCCTGGGAGGAGGGTATATAAGGCCTTCCCTGTCATTAAATAAAGGAGTTTGTTGTTTGCCATTGATGCCGCGCCTTCTCACCCCCTCCCCCAAGGGAGCCCTTAGTGTCCAGCAACAAGCTACAAGGCTACAGTTGTGGCTCCCTAAAACCCATGAGGCACCACAGACAGGGCATAGAGTAAAGCTTGCCTTTCAGACCTGACAGTAGAGGATGTGGCTGTTTCTCTAGTTCTGACATGACAGATCTTCCTCACAGCTGAACTCGGAACCACCTACTCCAGGGTTGGTTAGGAAGCTTCGGTCTGGCCATATGTAAGTCGCTAGCCACTGTGTTTCTCACATCTGCTTTGTTCCCTCAGACACATCAGGCCCTCTGTTTCCTGGTCCGGGCTCCCAGCGCAGACCTTGCCTTGTCTCAGCACACAGCATTCTCATTTGTCTGCCGACAGGCGCTGTTCTTCGCAGATGATGCTAGTGGCGCACGGTGTGGTGCTGGGTTGCAGCTTGTGTTTGTTTGAATGTCTTGTCATGAGACTTCAAAGAGCTCGGAGGGGTAATGATTCTGTCATTTGCGAGCCTGGGTAAATGGCTTTTAACTCCCCAGCATCTGAACAAGCCTGGCTTCCGCTGAGCCTCGGGGAGGTAGAGAAGCCAGCAGCTGCCCACACACTGCTGTTCTGGTACCTGATCTTTGGAATTCTCATAAGCCACCATCCCCTGGGGCAGGAGGAGGCAGATTTCCTCCATCTAGACTCCTGGCTCCTGAAGTTAGTCTCTCACAAGCTGGGTGCCCTCTGTCTTCCCATCCTTCCTTCTTCATTGCAGCAGTAAGTGGAGAAAAAAACCACAGCGGGCAGAGTCTCCAGGTTTGGCTAGTTACTGTTTCATATCCCCAACGTGTTTTCCCAGTTTACGCCAACCCCTTATCGCAGACCAGGAAAAGGAGGTTCCAGCGTTCTGAGAGGCCAATGGGACTGACTGCGGGAAAGGGAGCAGGGGATAAGGGGATGCTGGATGCTGGACATGTTTAGCATGCTGACCTGTGGGGCCCAGACAGGGTTCAACAGGAAGTGGAAATGAGTGGGGCAGGAAAATATGTCCTTCAGGGGCCCCGTGCTGCTAACGCAATAGTGCACTAACCTTCTGTCTGTCTTGACCTCCAAGGAAACCATTGTCTGAGGCTAGGCTGACATTAGGGAGTCTGTCAGTCTAGAACTCCAGGGCTGGGGAGTTCCAACCAGCACAGGAGGCCCTGGTCAGGGCACAGCTACTTAAGTCACTGTCACTGTTCACCACCCCCCCCCCCCCCCGTGAGTCTCCCCAACTCTCAGCGGAGCTACATGGAGCTGTGAGAAAATAAAAGGGACCGCTGCAAGAGAGAGGGGACAGCAGGGTACAAGTGACAGAAATGGGGAAATGGTGAAAGAGGGGGATCTAGTTAGGGAGGGGGAAGGGAGGCAAGCATGTGGGAGGAGGGCAAATATCAGTGAGAATGTCTGAAAAGTCATAAGGAATCATATTCCTATCTACCTAAACATACCTGTTTATA
>CABHPQ010131612.1:0-24763 GCA_902168405.1 Peromyscus aztecus | reverse complement strand
AGACACCAGGAGCAGCTCAACCGTAAAGTGGCCTGCATGAAATGAGAGGCACATGGCTGATGTGAGCACAGAGAAAGGGGCACATCTGTTTCACTCTGCTGTCACCCCACATATTCATCAGTTCAGAATGTAAGCTAGGCCGACATATTCTTACAAATTCTTGCTCCTGTGTTTGGCATTTCAGAGAGTCAGTACACTAAATTAATTGAAGGTAGCATAAATTGTAATGTGCTCTGGACTAGATCTAGACAATTCTCTGAGGACCCACAGTGGGTTGATTAGCTAGAATCTGTATCTCTGAAATCCCCAAAACCTCCAGAGAAGCCAGGCTTGATCAGGTGATGCCCACATCTGTCCACTGCTTGCTGTTTTGTTTTTTTTTTGTTTTGTTTTTGTTTTTCGAGACAGGGTTTCTCTGTGTAGCTTTGTGCCTTTCCTGGAACTCACTTGGCAGTCCAGGCTGGCCTCGAACTCACAGAGATCCACCTGCCTCTGCCTCCCGAGTGCTGGGATTAAAGGCGTGCGCCACCACCACCTGACTTCTGTTTTGTTTTTAACCCTCACTAATCTTTAAGAAGGAAAGAAAACTAGATTCACTGAAAACTTTCTTCATGGTAAAAATACTATTAGTACACTAAAGAAATCTTTGAAAACTAAAATGAACATAAGGAAAAAATTCACATTGTCCTTCTGTCATCAAACACAATTAAAATACACTCTATGAAATTTTACAAAGTTGAAGGTCAATGAGATACTTAGCTTCTTTTTAATCTATTTGCTTAGTGCTGCACTAAAATTTTCCTTGTCATTAAAATTTTAATGACATGAATATCATGGTGATGTTGCTGTTAAGTCCAAAGTGTGTGTGTGTGTGGGGGGGGTTCATGCTGTTGTAAGAGAGCAGAACCACTGCAGAGTGGAGTGAGCTATAATCTGGCATTGCCTGGGGCAGCATAGTAGAAGAGGTGAGAAGGGCCAGGGTGCTTGGGGCCTTTGATATTCACAGTTACTAGGGACCAGAGAAGCCTGGAGGTTAGTATGGGCTTTGATATAGAACCACAGGTATATGGCAGCAGAGAGTCAAATGTCCCCTTTGCACATGCAAGTGAAGATAAGGAAAGTGGCTCCTGTTTCAATAGAAAACCCTATTCACAGGTCCCAGTGGAGTGCTGCCTGTGAGCTTTTGTCTCTCCACCAGCAATGGTCCAGCTTGAGTCAAGACTGTCATCTTGGACCAGGTCAGGGAGCATGCCCTTTTGGGGTGCTTGGGGTTTTTCCCTCTGGACCTAGCACTTGTCATCTGTGAACATGTTACCAGTTTTTCTCTTCCCACTTGCTTTGTCCGTCTCTCCCTTTCTTCCACCCACCTCCCAGGTTCTTTTCTTCTCCTTCCTTCTCTTGCTGTCATCTCTCCTTTATCCCTTACCTCTTTTCTCCTCTTCCAGTCTGTATTTATTTTGTAGCTAAATCAAATTTTTGCATTATTTAATTACTAAAAGCTATCAGCTTTGGGGTAGGTGGGACAGTGGACTCCCAGCTCCACCTGACCCTGTTCCCTACTCTACAAAGGCTTCACTCACTGAACAACTCAGTGACTCTCTTTTCCTTACCACCATGCCTTTAAATAATGTGGATATATTGGTGGTTCCTGGTCTTTTAAATTTTAGCCATTATATATTGATTTCCTAACACACAGCCCAACATACACATATGTACATACATGTATAGATGCACACACATGCATGAACTCACACAAGCACACACACGTACACACACATACTAGATAACATCAAGATTAATGTTTGCATGAATAACTGGAAACTGTTCCTTAGTCATGTTCAGATATCAAAAGACCAATATAAGCTGGGCATGATGATGCATGCCTGTGATCCCAGCTCTCCAGATGTCAAGTAAGGAAGAAGGATTGTGAGTTCAAGATTTAACTTGCATTATATAGTGAGTTCCTGAAAAACAGGACCATGTCACATTAAACACTCACAAACACACACACGCACACCACCTTTGACTGAATATTTGATCTACACACTTGTGGGGGCCCACAGAGACCCCAGCTTGTGATTTGTTTTCATCTTGACTCAAGGTCAGAGAGTCAGAGAGTCCAAACTTGCCCCCCCCCCAATGCTGCATAATAGGATGTTTTGGCCAAAAGGCGTGGTTACCAGGTGTCTTATATTTTAAGGCCTATTTACAGGATGCTTTGCTATAAGGTATGGTCACTAGATGTCTTGAATATTAAGGAAGTGTTTACACTTGACTGTACTTTGTACTTTGAACCATGAAGTCCTTCATAGGGGAAAGTCTTTTTGCCCCCCACTTGCTTTGGGTATATACAGGCTGTGAATAATAAACTCAGAATCTGTGGTATTGACCCAGAACCTCCTGAAGCTACCCTGTGTCTGTTTTTTTCTTCATCTACATCTGTATTTCATAGCTATCATTTTCCAATTCCACACTCCCCCCTTCAAAACCCATTCAACAGGTCGAGCAGGACTCGAGACACATTCCTAAGATTCAAACAAATTTTATGCCCCAAGCCCCTGCCCTTTCTCAACACTGTGCCCTACAAGGTGTGTATCACAAATCCTTCAGGCATTGTCCTGTGAAAGTCCCTCATTTGCCACATACTTGACATCACTGGGTTTTTAGAGAACATGTCACTGCATAGTTTTAAGTAGCATTAAAATATTATTCATACAATAGGCATTTCTTTGATTATTGTGTGTTGTTAGATTTTCAACTGTCTACTCACATTGTAATTTTCTTAACTAGTACAGCTTTTTAACTACCCAAATGATCCTTGTCACGCTTGTTGTAATGACTTATTTTCTGGGTTATGGTTTTCCCTTGGATATCTTTACCTCATCTAATCTCAATCACTTACTTAAAGGTTCTATTTCAAACTTCGTTACATTGGTGTCAGGTCCAAAGGAAGCTCCAATGCCCTAAAATCCAAAAGGCGGATCATCTATCAAGAAATGAGCTCAACTTGGACTGTAGCAGGATTTCTGGTGGTTAGCTAAAAGACAGAATTCTTCAGGATGAGGGAAACCATTTCCTGTCTGCCAAAAGGAGTCATTTCCCTCAACTGGCAGAAGGGACGGCTACCCATGGCACCATCAGCGTATCCAGACTCATGCTGGCCTCTAAGCTCCCTCAGTATCACAGTACCTGTTGTATATTTCAAAGTCTGTGCTACCATCCTAGCCCTTCTCACCTCCTCTTCTCTGCTAAACTCCTTCCAGCTGGCAGGCTTCCCTCCTGTCAGCTATTCATCCTTCTTATAAGCCAGCTGCTCCCATTATTCTCTGCCCTTGCTATACTCATCTGTCTGTCTATCATCTATCTATTTATCTATCTATCTATCTATCTATCTATCTATCTATCTATCTATCATCTATCTATCTATCTATCTATCTATCATCTATCTATCTATCTATCTATCTATCTATCTATCTATCTATCATCTATCTATTTATCTATCTATCTATCTTGCTATCTACTTACTCTCTCTTATTCCCTTACTCTCCCTTGCCTTGTTTACTATGCTGTATCTTGATATCTCCACTATTATTTCCCACTCTCCCATTTCTCTAGTGCTGGCATGGGCAGTCTTTTTTCTTCTCTCTCTGCTCTCGATTCTGTCCCTGGCTGTGCTCCCCCTCTTCCTTTATCTCTCCCACCTACAATAAAAACCTTAACCATATCAATGAGCATTCATGCCATCGGTTTCCTTATTGCACTCCCTGGCACACCACCAGGGGCTAAGTAGTCATCATGTGAATTTCCAGAGAGAAGAGGGACCTAATTCATTCCATAACAGTTCTGTGTGTTCTCTTGTTTTCCCGGTAGATTGTAATATCCATGAAGTCAGAGACATGTGCGCTGATACATTCCAGAAGTCTAGGAGGCATTTGCAAAGTGCCTAGCACATCATACTCAGTAAACATTTATTGATTATATGAATGAATGAAACAAATACTCTTAGTGTTCTATTAGAAACAAAGGTCAATTGCCCCAACACAAATTTATTTCTAAGTTTATCTTCTGCTTAGGGCTATAGAGAAGTCATTTAGTTGTATCAAGTTCCTAGTCAAAGACAGCTCATCTGAAATCTCAATTTTTACTGTTAAGGGAATTCCATAGTGGCTCAGTGGTTAAGAGTGATTCCTGCTATTACAGAGGACCAGCATTCTGTTCCTAGCACCAACTGTAATGCCAGCTCCAGGGGAACAAATGCTCTTTTCTGGATTCCACTGGCACTCACACATATACATGCATACTCAGAAATACACATAACTTTTTAATCTTTGAAAAGGAAGGTCCTTAGCCCCTTTTTTAAAAATATCAGAATGCCATGGACTGGATAGTACATAAAAAATACAAATTTGTTTCCTCACAGTTCAGAAGGCCAGTGTAACTCGAATTGCTAAATGGTCTTATTAATAAAAAAAACCCAGAGCCAGATATTGGGGTGAAAAACTGAGAGATCAGGGAATAGGACAAACCACAGCCAATCTCACCTCACCAACTTCGCAGCATCCAAAGAGATCTGCTTCCTGTATACCCATGCCTATATGCCTTTCTGTTCTGCATCTCACTTTCTCTCTCAGCCCAGCTACATCACTTCCTGCCTATCTGTACAGACCTCCAGACCTCTATGGTTAGTGCTGGGATTAAAGGCATGTGCCACCATGCCTGGCTCTATTCCCAGTGTGGCCTTGAACTTCCAGAGACTCTATTGCCTGACTTCTGTGTGTAATATAGTGTCTGGTTTTTTCCTCTGATCCTCAGATAAGCTTTATTGGGGTGCACAGATAAAATATCGCCACTGGCCAGGATTTAGGAGACAGAGGGAATGCATCTGTCAAGATCATTCCTGGTAAGGAATCTCAAGGTGAAAAGGCAAAGAGAATGAAAGAGAGAGAAAAAAGCAACTGTTTTCCCAGGAAGATGTGCTCCCATGATAACAGTATCCATCTATTCATTGTTGGTCATTGACTCCTATGACTCAACACCTACCACCCACCAGGTACCCCTTTCACTACACTGGCACATGGGAATTAAGTTTCCAACATGAACTTTAGTGGATACACTTAGGCCATAGCAAAAATAAATGATGCTGAATTTCTTTCTGTGTTAGTTAAGTTTCTGTGGTTATAACAAAATACCTGGGGCAACCAACTTAAAAAGAGAAAAGATTCATCTTGGCTCATGGTGTTAGAGGTTTCAGTACTTGGTCACTTGGGTCTGCAGCAAGCACATTATAGTGGAAAGAATAGGGCAGAGGAAGCTCTTGTCGCATGGTGACCAAGAAGTAAAGAATGACACAGGAAGAGGCTATTACCCCCAAATCCCTTTTAGAGGCATGCTATCAATGACCTTATTTCCTTCCATTGGGCCTATTAGTACCATCAACTAGGGACCAAGCCTTCAGGACATGGACCTTTAGGAGAGATACTTTATTAAACTATAGTAAATTTTGAGGAAGAAAATAGAGATGCAAAGCTGATTGACTGACTACCTTAATTGCTGAAGTTCATTTGGAAGATCATTTTAAACATTTTGATTTGTCAGTGAGTACAGAAGGAAATGAAGCGGGTGAGAATCCACTTTCAGGAGTTGGCCTTCGTGTGATCCAGAGAACACATCGGGAAACTGTGTTATTATCTTTTGACCTTTGGGTCTATATATTCTTTAATTCTTCTGTCTTCAAAGGTATTATATGGGTCAGAGTTTCCCAACGGGTTTTAATAGGGATGTATTAGGTTGCCTTGCACAATTGTATATTCCCACAGTGTCCTTCTGTAGAGAGCCCAGAAAACCAGTGGCTGCTTAGTCCAAGTAGCTGAATGCCTGAGAATAAATGGGACCAATGATTACACCCCATTCCAGAGCTGAGGCCTAGAAGGCCCCTGCATAAGTCCTGGTGGAAATTGGTGCACAAAGGTTGAAGAACCTGAGTCTTCATGGAGTGTTCATGGGAGAGGGTAGCGTTATAAAAGTTTAAGAGGTCTAGTCGGGTTGATCATGGGTGCTCATGCCGGCTTCCCCCTTCTGCCATGTTTTGGTTTCATCCTGTAGGATGGTGCTACTGTTATTCAGGTCAGGCCTGCTCCATCTTGTTTACTTTCCCATTTGCCAGTGTTTTCTGGAAACACTTCCACAGTCAGAGGCAGAAGTATGCTGTGCTGAGACAAGCAGACTGCCAAGATTAACCAACACAGCTCTAAATAAGGAAAAGACAAGGACAGCACATTTCTCTTTTATCCCAAACGAGAGCTGCTGCTGCACATCTGGGCATGCACATGCTAACTAACAAGCTGCCCCACAAGGTGGGTCCCAAGGGAGCCAGGAATGAAGGGGATGCCTTAAAGATTATTTGCCTCAGGATTGTTAGTAATTGTGACAGGTCATGGAATGCCAGACCATGTCATGCTCTGGAAAAAGCAAACATCCAAAGTTTGCCCCTTTTGGTTTCTGGTTAATGACTTTGGTTACTAATGATACTAGTTACTGGGTGCCAGGCATGATTCTAGAGCATTTCATTTCACCCACCCACTTAATCCTCCCATCACCATGGCGATCTGGTAAAACAGGGGAAGCTAAAGCAGAAGCAGACAGTAATTTCCCCCAGAGAGCCACAGAATAGAAATGCAGATAGATGGATATCAGAGCTCAGGCTTGGAACTGTGTGTCCATTCATTCAATATCTGCATTTGGAATTCCTGCCACACCATGGAGTGTGTACCTACCATTGAAGGAAAGGAGTATCAGCTAGTTGAATGAACCAGAGAAAAAGCCCTGCCCTTGGGAATAGAAACTGCTCCTTACAGTGGCCTGTGGGTCATAAGGGTGTTAAGAGTGAGGATGGGCTATCATGGCAATAATGCGGCAAGATGCTGGGGTAAAGGTCTCCTTCTCCCGGCTGATCACCCTCTGTGTTGCAAGTCTAAGACATCAATACATTCTGATTCACAGCACAAAGCTGGACCCTGAAAGGCTTGGCTCTTTTTTAGCTCATCTGTCCACAAAAAGTGACATCAGTTTTACTTTCTGGTTTCAATTTCTCTTCTGTGGGGTTGGCTGCAGAGGAACAGGAAAGGAAACCAACAGCTGCTGTTATATATGGGTCTGCAGCACTTCATTGGGAGTCTGAGGAGGAGACTGTCTGGAGCGTGCTGCAGCCTTCACTGAACCCTTCAACACAGCACGAGATACACAGCAACCATGAGGTATGTCTTCCCTTTCTCCGGTGGTGAGGAAAATGTTGTCAGCCTTGATGGCAGATGCAAATCCTAAGCAGCCACGTCCAGAGAGGCCCATCCTGTTTCTGTGTTTGTCTGTTGCCTTTCATACCTCTGTCTCTTTAGCTATAAATATGTCATAGAGATGCTCGGTTGCTTCCTGCAGATCTGCTTAGCTGGCAGCTGAGAACTGAAGCCAGAGAGAGTTGTTTGATCTAGCAGGGACTTCTTGTAAAAATGGATCTGGGAGAATTGCTCTTGTGAATTCTCTCCACCCCGCCCCCCAGTTATAAAATTAAATTGAGAATACCTATTAAGAATATTATTTAACAGAAGTGTTTTTTTTTTAGTTTTCTTTATTGTTAAAGATGTACTTGGACCACTAACCCTGCTTCCTGCTAATCTGAATTTTACTTGTAATTGCTGAATTAATCTCAGAATTACACGAGGGTTGCGAACTAAACAGAGTACAGGAAGGAAGGCGCTCTTCTCACTCACCACCTCTCAGATCTATGTCCTGTCTGGTAACCCTAACTCTGGCCCAACAAAAACGTGGGTGGTTGCAAGGTGAAAGGTAAATAGTAAAAGAGAGGGGCTGAGTACAGTCAGTTCACTTCAAACATGACCCTTGTCACTTTACATGGCTTTCCAGCCATCAGTTGTACAGGTCAGAAACTGTGGTGATAGAATACATAGCTGACTTACAGACATCATGGAAAAGTAAGTGAGAATACACAACACTCCAGAGGCTTCTGTGCTGGGTTAGTGTGTTTCCTATTTATTTCTTTGTCTGTTTTTGGGTAAGAATGAAGGGAATCTGACAGGATGGAAAAATCTTTAAGAGTCACAAGTGTACCCTGAAAAAAAGAAAAAATAGTTCTTCCCCCAAAGAAAAGGAACTAGATGCCTATAAACCTCCCCTGCAGCCACAATTACTACCCTGGGTATTAAAAAAAAAAAAAAAAAAACCCGAGAGAAAAAAAATTAAAGGGAAATTAAAATAATAATGTGAAAGTATTAGTAAGTCACCTAAGTGAGAAATCACCAATGAAAGAAGTAGAAATGGGGGAGGGTTATGGAGACTACATTTCCTTCCAAAATAAAAGCTTGAGGCATTGCTAGCATACATAATACAGTTAATAGATGAAATATCCCAAAGACAGTAAAATGGGTAAAATTCAGGAATGACTGAAAATAAGACATAAGCAGTGAAAATGAGCAGAGGTCCAAAGGACTTTAATTTATTACAGGTCATCCGTGTTTGGTTGCAAACAAACATGTGCTTTCCTCACAAAAACCAGGAATGAAATTGGCCTAGATGTCCAACAACAATGAATGAATAATGAAGATGTGGTACATACAATGGAATTTTATTCAGCCATTAAAAAAAATTAGAGGACTAGCCTCTCCAAGGGATGAGTTGCCTAATTGGTTACTAATCAATTGGTTACTAATCAGCTCCAAGACCACATACACACAAAAGATGGACTCAGCAGATTGTATTTATATATTTGTGCATATGTATATCCAAATATATGTAACAATACTCAAAGAAAAAGAGGCTATTAATTTGAGAGTAGGAGAGCATGGGAAGAGGTGGAGGGAGCAGACACATGAAGAGCTGTAAGAAATAAGAGAAAGAGGGAAGTGATGTGGTTATATTTTAATTAAATGTATTTTTAAAAGAACAAAATGAAATTATGCAATTTGCAGGAAAATGGATGGAACTAGAAAATATATTAAGTAAGAAAAAATCCAGATTCAGAAGGGCAAACATTGCATGTCCTCTCTCATTTGTAAATCTTAGCTTCACATATGTATATTTATTTGAATGTGTATAGATGTCAGGGAAGTAGAAATGGGATCAGGGTCAAGAGAAGACAGAAAAGAGGCATTAAAAGAGAGGAGGAGAGAGGGAGGGTACCAGAACACATGTGATGTAAAAGTGAAAGTGGGAATCCTGCACACGGAGGATTTGAGAGAGGAATGAGAACAAAGAACCAGAAAGAAAAGAGGGCGGGGAAAGAAGCGACCAATGCAAACTATAAGATGCAAAATAAAAAATTTTAAAACAAAGTTTAGTAACTATCTTTTAATAAATGGTTAACAGAATAATCCAACAGCAGAAGAGAGTAAAAATGTGTAAATCAAAAACAAAAAACAAAAAACAAACAAACAAAAAAAACACTGACGTGATAAAATCTCAAGATGATAGGCTAAACAAAGAAAACTTGTTAAAGACATATTAAAAGTTGGAATAGGGATGGAGAGACAGTTGGGCAATTACAGTCAAATACTGCCCTTCTAGAGGAGCTGAGTTCTGCTCCCTACACCCATGTCAGATGGCTCACAACTGTCTGTAGTTCCAATTCCAGTGGGTACAGTGCCCTCTGCTGGCCTCTGTAGATACCACACTCACATTCTCATACCCTCACATAGGAATACACACATATTTTTTTAAAAAATCTTGTAATTAAAGGAGAAAACTAGATGAGCCCCACCATCCCTACTCTGTTTTCTGATTCACTAGGGTGTGAGGAGGTCTAGTCGCATGCTCCTGCTGCCATGAAACCCACCATTCCTTCCCTGTCAAGATGGACTGAACCTTTTTAAATCACAAAATAAACTATTCTTCCTTTAAAAATATCTTAAAAGTTGGAATAATAAGAAATAGAAAGCAATTGGCTTTTCAAAGAGAAAGAAAGGAGCTAAAGTGGATTTGAATTTCTAAGATAACAAAGAATTTGGTCTCTGCACTGTGAAGTGTCAAAGGAATTCAAATGTGTAGCTCAGAGTTTCAAGTTTCAATGGTAAGTAAGAGGCTAAGAGAAAAGAAGAAATTAAGTTATTATTTCTTAAAGAAAAAAGCTTCACAGGTAACCCTAAAGCTGTGCTGGAGCCCGAAGAGCCTCCGAAGCAAAGGCAAGAGCTAGCTCATAGAAGCAGTCTTTCTGGGAAACCCAGACGCCATCTATGACTGACTCACTTCCTTCTGTTGATTCTTCTGCCTAAAGTGAGCAAATGCATGCTTCCCTATGCAGTAATTCAGACTCAAGTCAAATACTGGGAGAAAGGAAAGGAAAGCATGTCCCTTGGTTGGGTTTAGATTAACACTGTTTAGAAGGAAAAGAATATTTGCTGTGATCCCACCCCTTGCCAGGTGAACGTGTGGTGTGTTCCCCAGATGACTGTTTTCTTTTCTTCTATCCCACAGCACTACCATTGAGAAATCCTTGGAGAGCAGGCTACAGCAGCTAAAATGCCATTTCACCTGGAACTTGATAGCGGAAGATGAGTCCTTGGACGAATTTGAGGACAGGGTATTTAACAAGGATGAGTTTCAGAACGGTGAATGTAAAGCCACGATGTGCAACATACTGGCCTATGTAAAGCACCGCAGAGGTCAGAATGAGGCAGCGCTGAAGTGCTTAGGGGAAGCAGAAGACTTCATCCAACAACAGCATCCAGACCAAGTAGAAGTCAGAAGTCTGGTCACCTGGGGAAACTATGCTTGGGTTTACTATCACATGGGCCAGCTCTCAAAAGCACAGGCTTATCTTGACAAGGTGAGACAGGTCTGTGAGAAGTTTTCCAGTCCCTACAGGATGGAGAGTCCTGAGCTTGACTGTGAAGAAGGGTGGGCCCGATTGAAGTGTACCCAAAACCAAAATGAGAGAGTGAAGGTGTGTTTTCAGAAGGCTCTGGAAAAGGACCCGAAGAACCCAGAATTCACCTCTGGATGGGCCATCGCGAACTATCGTCTGGACTACTGGCCAGCATGGCAGGACTCCATTCACTCTCTGAAGCAAGCCATTAAACTGTCTCCCCACAACCCTTATGTTAAAGTCCTCTTGGCACTGAAGCTTGAGATGATGACGCATGAAAACCAAGGAAAGGAACTAGTTGAAGAAGCATTAAGGAACGCCCCAGAAGCAGCAACAGATGTACTGCTCATTGCAGCCAGGTTTTATTACAAGATATATGACCAGGACAGAGCTATACAGCTGCTTAGAAAGGCTTTAGAATCCCTGCCAAATAATGCCTATGTGCATTACCATATTGGGTGCTGCTATAGATCAAAAGTCCTTCAAATAGTTAACACAAGAGAAATTGCATTGAATGGGAATAGAGAGAAGTTACAGGAACTAATGCAACTAGCAATTAACCACTTAAGGAAAGCCGAGGAGATCAAGGAGATGCACGAACGTTCCTGTGGCTATCTTGCTGGTCTTTATACCATGACACATCAGTATGAAGAGGCCGATTATTACTTCCAGAAAGAATTCAACAAGGAGCTCACTCCTGGCCGTAAACAGTTGCTCCACCTACAGTATGGCAATTTTCAGTTTTTTCAAATGAAGCGTGAAGACAAGGCCATCCACCATTATATGGAAGGTGTGAAAATAAGGCAGGAGACGAAGCCTAAAGAAAAGATGAGAAGTAAACTTCAAAGAATTGCCCTGAAGCGACTCTCTGAAAATGAATTTGATTCTGAAGCCTTGCGCATCTTGGCCTTTCTTCAGGAGTTGACTGAAGAAAGCCAGCAAGCTGCTAAAGACTCTGAGAGGGAAGTGGACTCTGAAAAGCCTGCTCCTTCAGCATCTTTGCATGAGGAAGGGGATGAATAGTAGTGACATGGTACTCCCAGGGCTACTGCTGGAAGGAAATTGTCAACCCTTATCAAGTCGTCATTCAAAATATTTAACAACTTCATAGAATAAGCATGGATTGGCCCACTTGCTAGAGTATTGTCAGGATTATTGGGAACCCTACTCTCAGATGTCAGTGCCTGAACTGCTGGATCAGGGAGAGCTCTGTGAAAGGGACCATTTGGAGGCATAGATACAGGGCCCTGACAAACAGCCTAGATCTCTTTCTATTTCTTAGAAATGGTTTCCATGGTAGCAATTCTTTAATCACCCTCTGTGGAGGCTAGCCTTGGGTTTGTTTCTGTGTTTATTATACAAAGCAGCCAAATTCCTCACATGGGTGAGTTTTCCATCCTTGGATTATTTTAGATATTGCACAGCCTTGTTCTACAGAGATAACAATGTCTGTCAAGAAGCTGAGGAGCCAGGGGCAGTGGCTCAGGACTGTAATCCCAGCACTTGGAAGCTGAGACAGGGGGATTACAGTGAGTTGGAGGTCAGTCTGAGCATGACCTGGAAAGGGAGGTGGAGGGTGATGGGAATTATAGAGGTAAATATTTAATGATTGTGTGCATTATCTTGTTAGTTTGAATGTGTATATGTCTGTGCAGCCGCTACTATCTACCATAGTGACAACTGAAATATTATTCCAAACTCGTGTGGAAACTCCAGTGGAGACCAGACGAAGAGAATGCTGAGTTATCCTTGACGATTACAAACCCATGAAGAAAAAGTTTATAGTCACTATTAGGAAAAAGTCTCTGTCAAATGAATACTTCTTTTATTTAAACATTCTCTAATGAACCCATATGATGGAAGCTAGGAAGGCCGCTGAATAGGAGAATAACTTGGTGACTGAAAGCCTGGATTAGAAAATGGCATGAGTACTGGGGGGCAATTTTTTTCCTCCATTAGAAATGTTGCATACTAAGAAATATAAAAACTTCTTTTAGCACTGAGAGAATACTCAGGAACATCACAAAGCTGATAATTGGCATTTCCTAGGTAGCTCTTGGATGACCTAAACATTAAGATTGGTGTGAAGCATCACAGAGTCAGCTGGCCCAGCCACCCTCTGGGGTAGAAAATGTTTCTCTGTTGGGATTAGTTTGCCTTTAAGTATATATTAACATTTTATTCAGCAATTAAAACATATTAGATTTATAGATTGTTAAAACCAAACATTCTAACAGCTGTAACAAAGTTCCATGTTATTTTAAATAATAAAAACTTTTGTATGTGGGGGCTGGAGAGATGGCTCGGTGGTTAAGAGCACTAACTGCTCTGCCAGAGGACCCAGATTCAATTTCCAGCACCCACATGGTGGCTCATAACTGTCTGTAACTCCAGTTTCAGGGTATCCAATGCTTTCATACAGACATACATGCAGGTAAAACACCAATGCAAATAAAATAAAAATAAATATAAAAAAATTTGTATGCATTTAAGTCCATCAATATTCAGCATTTGAATTTCTGGAAAAATAATACACTTTGTTAATAAATAGCATGTAATAGAACATTATGTAGTATTCTGGTTCAATATAAATTTTGCTGTACCCTCTCAGTTTTAGACACAAGTATTGACAATAAACAGAAGCATAAATTTTTTTTGCAGTCTTAAGTGTCTGTTTTTTTTTTTATATTAGATGTCTGATATTATACCTCTGGTGCACAGGAACACACTCTATCTTGACTTTTGTCCTAGTTTGCCTTTCTTGTTGCTGTGACAACACAGACCAAACCAACTGGAGAGGTTTATTTAGCTAACAAGTTACAGGCCAATGTTGAGGGAAGCCCAGACAGGAATTCAAGGCAAGAACCCAATCAGAGACCACGGAAGGATTTTAGGACATAGCTTGACCACATCCTCGGGGAATGGCATTCCTCCCCCTAAGGTTAGATGAGGATGTAACAAATGTATGAAACAGACATGAAAACATCTGATGTTGATATTTCTTTAGAAGGGAATCTGGAGTGCCAGCAAATGTAGGAAGAGACACAGAAATGCCTGCAGTCCTCCTCAATTTCTAAAGAATAGTTAGGTCAAATGAAGTTCCCAGGCCTCAGATATTTTTCTGAAGGAAAATAGCAACCTTGGACATGCTGGACTGTGAATAAGACTTCCATGGGGAAATGCAAACTGGTATCTGTTATCGAAGGAGCTGCAACAATCAAAGTGAACCTGGCAGTGCACTTGTGTGCCCTCTGCCTTGAGTCCCTTGGTTTCCCATTTCACTCCTTCAGCGTCAATCAGGAGGGGTGATTTGGCTACTTTCTCACATCTTTTCTCGTATATTCACCAAGGAAAGTGATAAGTTCCCAGTAAAGCTGCCCTAAGTGCTAACAAACAAGCCTGTAAAATGATGGGACTCTACCTGCTGTTTGTCTTACTCCAAACCCTACACATCACCATGGACCACAAAACTGCTTCTGTATGTCTTGGGTCCCTGCATTGGGTTTGCACTCTGTGAGCGTCAAGGATGTTTTTAGGTGTGTTTGTTTGCGTGAGTGAAGAAGTGGGAAACCTCCTCTCACCTCCAGCTTGCTCTTAACTAACAACTTCCCTTGGTGAAAAGCCCCTCCTAGCTTCTTCTCGTAGCCCTCTTTCTTCGTCAGGCGCAGAGCCAGTCCCTGAACAGCAGACTGAGTCATGATTGCTTTCCTGTTTCCTCTCCGCAACTCCCTGTCAGTTTTGCCTTGCTGTGACAAATCCTGAGAGAAACAGTGAAAAAGAGGGAGGGGTTGTTATTTCGGTTGGTGGTCTCAGAGGTTACAGCCATGATTGGTTAGCACTGTATTTTACGGGATTGTGGCAGCAGAGGGGCATGCTGAGAAGAGCACTCATGTCATGGAGACCGGGAAGGTTAAGAAGAGTGAAGCAAAGAATGACTTGAGACAAGCAATCACCCCCAAGGACGTGTGTCCAGGGACCTACTTCATCCACAAGTTTCCATCACTTTCCAGCAAGGCCATCACATTAGGAAATCACCAGTGGACTAAACTATCAGAGCCTTCCAGATCCTTCAACATGGGAGCCTTTGTGGAACAGTCCATATCCAAACCAAATCAGTCCATGCCAGTAGACTCACACTATATCCATCCAGTGAGAGCAGAAGCCATGGGAGTGTTACAGTCCCAATGAGACTTGTTTTAGCATCCCTCCCATGGATACCATCAGACCAGCATCAACCTGGGAATGATGGTTCCAACTAAAGACTACATAACCTTGGCTCTTCTTTCTAACAACACTACCCCCATCACCTATTTCAGAGAAGGGACTTAGACTTAACAAGTAAGAAATTTTCCTTATGATTTACAGTGTGGCTGCCTAATTGCTGATAATCTGCACTTTTATATGGTGGGGGGGCTGCAGAGGAAAACTGACTGAGATTCTTAGATGTACCTAAGTGCAGCAGGTATCAGGCATTCTCAGTTGTATACCACACCTCCCTTTAGATGCCTAGTACAAGGACTTAAGATTGGAAATTGCATCAGGTGGTGGTGGCGGCCGGCGGCGGTGGTAGCAGCGGCGGCAGCGCACGCCTTTAATACCAGCACTCGGGAGGCAGAGCCAGGCACATCTCTGTGAGTTCAAGGCCAGCCTGGGCTACAGAGTGAGTTCCAGGAAAGGCACAAAGCTATACACAGAGAAACCCTGTCTCCAAAAACCAAAAAAAAAAAAAAAGATTGGAAATTGCTGGTGGCCATGTCAGAGGGGCAGCAGATGGCAACTGACTTCAGGGTGTCAGCCTACCAGGAGACGAATCCCTGATGGGTGAATCTCAGATAAGCAAGGCCCCGACTCCAGAGTGTCTTTTGTTTCTGCTGTGCCTTCACATGTTTGCTGCTGCCATCTTTCTCTGGTATCTGGCATGGGGTGAAAGGGTGTGGAGATCCCCACTGCCTGTAATGTAGTGTGTTTATCTCATGGAAACATTGCATTCTGCTGGGCATTTTTACCTGTGGATTATTATGAAGATGATTTCTTCCTAAGCTGTGCTGCCTAACTGATAATAATAATAATAGTTTAAATAGAGTTCTGATGATAAAAATAAATGCAAGGAAGTGTCACACAGCTAGGGCCTATACATTTCACCTAAGGTGCTGCATAGATTACAGTTCAGATTAATGATTAAGGAAAAGAATTGAGTCCTCAGGAACCAGGCTGGCTCAAATTCTTTTAATCTTAATATTGGGAATTGTGTTCACAGGTTTCAGAGTGTGTCATAGCTAAAACAAAGCTTTGAAAATAGCTTAAAGTTAGACTGAAATGTTTTTGTCAAATAGCTCTGAGGTGAAAAACCCAAGACAATCTAAAGTTTTAGAAAGACACATAGTTGAATAAGGAACTCTTTAAGGTAAGGGAACAAGAACAAAGCAGCCCAGTTATCATTAGCTGATGTGCCTTTCTTGCTAGCATTGGTTGATGACCAAAAGTGATGATTAATTTCTTATACCTATTTTTGCCCTCAATTTCCTTATATAAAAAACTATTAATGAGTGGGTATGCATCCTAAAGATTTAAAGTGGAGCTGACTGATTCTTTCTCACATATAAAAGTTTAGGTTTGTGATTCCTTTAAGATTCCTTATAAGATTACCTTTCAAGATAAATAATAAAGTGATTGGTCCTTTCTTTGTCACCGCAAAACACAGCCTGCCAGTAAAAGACTATCTTGCTTGCTTACACACTGGTAATCTATAACAAGTTGCTTGTGTAGGAATGTACATGGGTTCTTGGGATAGTTTGTTTTTCATCTGTAGTACATAAAAAGTTTAATCATGTAAAAGATATGGAAAACATGCTGGTTTTTACTTGGATTCATTTTAACCATTCACTTGAAAAACAGATTGTAACCACATTGTAATTTTTATATTGCCTGAAAGATTTTGCTTGGGTATATAATCTGTAAGGGAAAGAATAAAGATAGAGTTAAAATGAGTTAGAAGGAAAACATCAAGAATGAGAGAATTAGGAGGAGAACATCAAGAGAGTTAGAAGGAGAAGGAAAACATCAAGAGAGACAGAAGGGACATTTCTGGATAGAGATAAGAAAAGAGAATACAGAATACAGAATCAGAATACAGCAGAAGAATAAAGAAGGAAAACATCAAGAGAAAGTGTGAGTGTCCATTCTCCTTTACCCCCTCAGATGAAAAAGTCTTGGTGTGCACTGACTCTGTGAATTCTCTTTGAACCCTGCACTGCTGGGGGCTGGTCCCCCACGCAGCCATAGGAAGTCAGAATGGGGTTTACTAAAGGTTTGTGAAATGAAGTGCCAATTCTGCCTTTCCTCTTTTGGAACCCTTGGGCCAGTTTTGCAAAGGACAATATGGAACAAACAATATGGCACACCAACCCAAAAGCCTCTGTTATGGCCTCATCTGTAGTGAAAATTAGAGCGTGCCTGAGTTTGTGCCATTTCTGAACTGGATGAATCTTTTAAATAGAAATTTCATTCCATCCCAAAGCTGGAAATTCCTGAGATCCTTGTAGACTGCAACACGATGCTATCAACTGTTTGCACAGGTGATAATCAAGAGCACTTGGAAACCTTTCTGCTTCCCTTTCTGAAGCCTCTGTCTTTAAATTAAATTTAGTGAGCTGGAGGGATGATTCAGAAATTAAGTGTTTACTGCTCTTTCAGAGGACCCAGATTCAGTTTTGAGCTCCAAAGTAGGTGACTCACAACCACCTGAAACTCCACCTTCAGGAAATCTGATGCCCTTTCTGTTTCTGGCCTCTGGGGATGCCCATACACTTGTGGACACACACATGCATGCACACGCAATTAAAAATAATAAAAGTAAATCTTTAATTAAAAAATACAGTTCATTTAAATACAAAAGAATAAAAATTAAAATTGTATATCCTCTGACTCATGACCCTCCAGTCCCTAACTCTATCACAACCTGCTTATATCCCTTCTAATCTCTGATTCCTGAGTTCATTTTTAGATTCTCCATATACATGAAATCCTATGATATTATTTTTGTGTCCAGGCCATTTCACTTTCCATGACATCCTCCAGACCTATTTATGTTGATGAAAATCTCAGAATCTCCTTTTAAAGACTGGATAGTATTTCATTGTGGGTGTATGTGTGTGTGTGTGCTTATGCATTCCACTGTGTGTGTACATGTGTATGTGTGCTTGTATATTACATTGTGTGTGTATGAGCATGTGTTTGTGCATTCCATTGTGTATATACATGTATGTATGTGCATATATATATATACATATATATGTATATAAAACATTTGCATTATATTTTCTTTATCTACTCATACATTGATGGACACTTAGGTTGGTTCCTGTCTTAGGGTTTTTATTGCTGTGAAGAGACACCATGCCCATGGCAACTCTTATAAAGTAAAACATTTAATTGGGGTGGCTCACTTACAGTTTCAGAGGTTCAGTTTATTATTATCATGGCAGAGAGCATGACACTGTGCAGGCAGACGTGGTACTGGAGCTAAGAGTGCTACATCTTTTTTTGCGGTTGTTTTGTTTTTTGTTTTTTGTTTTTTGTTTTTTCGAGACCAGGTTTTCTCTGTGTAGTTTTGGTGCCTGTCCTGAATCTCACTCTGTAGACCAGGCTGACCTCGAACTCATAGAGATCCACCTGGCTCTGCCTCCCGAGTGCTGGGATTAAAGGTCTTTGCCACTGCCGCCCGGCGAGTGCTACATCTTGCAGGCAACAGGAAATAGACTGAGACACTCAGCAGTATCCTAAGCATAGGAAACCTCAAAGTCTTCCCTCACAGTGACATATTTCTTCCAACAAGGCCATACCCACTTCAACAAAGCCACACCTCTTAATAGTGCCAATCCTTATGAGATCACGGGGGCCAATTACATTCAAACTATCACGTTCCCATATCCTGACTATTTTGAATACTGTTACAGTGAACATGAGAGTACAGATAGCTAACTCTTCATCATGACAATTTAACTTCCTTTGGCTAGAATGGCTTCCTACATGCTGGGAGGCCGTGGCTTTGTGCCTGCTATCATGAAGATTATCTAGAGGTTATCTTTGGCTCATGACTTTATGCTGTGACTTTGTGCATAGAGTGACAAGGGGCCTTAAGTGAAAAGGCTGTTTTCCTTCATTAACATTTAGCTCAGAAGTCAGTAAGTATCAAGAGGAGGAGGATTCTTGACCCTAGGGTGCTTGATTGAGCAAGATAAATCTTTATTATATTCTGATGCTTCATTTATCTGTAGGTAATTTGTTGGCATCTTCAATTGGCCAAAACCATTTCTGAAGCAAAGCCAAGTGCTTGAAATTGTGTTTATAGCTTAATGTTCAAGAGATGAGCCTTCTGTATCAAGATTGAAGATGTCATGAAAGTGCCTAACACATGATTATGCATCCTGTGACTCATCTTCTCTTAAACATATGGAAGTGGGTGTATAATGTGAAATCTGGGGGCTGAGAAGATGCCTAAGCTGAGGCAATATTCTCAGGAAGGCAGAGTTCTCACAGACACCTTTGGTTTTAAATGTTTTGATTAGTTTGAAGTCAACTTTTCACTTTTACACATTTCTTAAAAGGGAGATTTTTTTTTTATTTTACTATAATAAATTCCAATGTTTTTTTTCCCACTAATGGGGAAAATGATTAATGACAAATAACACTGTCTAGTTACCACACGCAACTGTTACTCATACATGGCAAAATCAAGTGCACTTCTTGAGCCAGGAGCTAGAATAAAACAAGAATCAGGAATACAGAGAATTCATCCTACAATGGTAGAAGATATTTGTTAAGTAAGGTTCTCCATGGGGCTGGGGAGGTGTCCCAGCAGCTAAAAGGACTTGCTGCTCTTATAGAGGACATGAGTCTAGTTCTCAGCACCCAAGCTGAGCAGCTCAGCCACCTGTAACTCCAGCTCCAGGGGATATTGTTAGTTTTACGCAGCGCTGTTTACCCTGTGAGGAAAAGTCACTAGGCACAAGGAAACCCACTGTAAGAGTTTATTAGGAGAAGGGAGGGACAGGAAAGGGTGTGCTTAGGCCTATTTGAGAGACATGTGAGAAAGAGGGGGGAGGGTACATGGGATCCACCTCTTATGGACTCCCCCATGCATGTGTATATGGGCCTACTTAGCTACGCCACGCATGCGCATAGATTACGTGATCACGCTGTGCGCAAATTACGTGACCACACAGTGCACGGACTACGTAGGACATAAATGACTAAGTGTCTCACCAGCACATGCACAGTCATGGGGGCATGACTACAATTCCTATCAGATATAATGTCCTCTTTTGGCCTCTGTTCATGCAGGAGAGAGAGGGAGAAAGGGAGAGAAATCAATGAATCAGTTGATCAACCAATCAACCAATCAGTCAATCAGAATCTCTTTCATTCTGAGAAGAGGAAACAACTGAATCTATGTGCCCTTTGCCTAACTTGACCCTTTCTGTTGCACAGACCTTTTCTGCACTCCTAAGCAACATCTCCAAAATCAATATGCTTACAATGTGCAAATGTTCAACATACAATTTCCTTTTAACCAGAGCAAAGAAGAAAAAGGAGGCAGGTACATCCTCTTTCATTTGGTATTTTAAGGTTTCAAGTCCCACTAGATCAAAACCGGGCATTGAGTTCTAAATAACAGAACCAAATGAGACCTTTGAAAATTTTATATTTGTAGTGCCTTTGCTAAGTGAAGCCTACCAAAGCATAGGCTAAAGGCAAATGCATGGGTCTAACAGGGGTGCATTTAACCTCTCATGCCATTAATAGTAGCAAGCTGCTAAATCAAACAACCAACCAGAATTCCACAGCTATCTAAATTCATGTACATAGCAGCAATGTCTGAATTTGAACTATCGCATGGGACTCTGTTTTCATAAATACCATGTGTAAAGCCAAGTCTGCTTTGCACTGCTTCAGGCTGGGAAACAGGGCTGAGTCATAGACGATCTCAGCATTAAGTTTCTTTTTCCTCTCCTGGTTGATTTTAAGTCAGTTTCACTTTCCAGTTTCCTCTTCCCTTTCACAAACGCAAGTCCTTAGAAACAGGAGAGCATCAGCTGGTGCTCCCCCCCCCCATCGCCCCCTTATATAGTCCTCTGAGCATCCACCTGAGGTGGACTGAGATTTCTGAACTGCTCAGCCCACACCCAGCTTTTCCCAGCAGCACAGAAGCAGGTCACCATCATGAGGTCAGTGCATGTCTGGTTCTCTACCGTAAACGATAAACGGAGCTGCTCTCTGCATGGAAGTTTCTTAGGTTGCCTGGCTGCTTATAGATTCAACACACCTTAATTAGTATGGCTTTTGTTGAGGTTTTCCTTTGATTTTTATCAAAGGGCATGTGCAGGATCCTGCAGTTTCTAAAACTGCTCCCTGGATGACACTAATTCTTGAGCTAAGAGAGAGGCTTTACAGGCACAATTAGATCCACTCAGGCACAAAAGTTTGACTCAAAGCTGGTACTAATGGAATTGCTCTTACTAGACTTTCCTTTTGTTTTATTCAAATTGATCAGGTCACTGGGAGCTCGGTGTGTGTGTGTGTGTGCCTGTGTGTGTGTGTGTGTGTGTGTGTGTGTGTGTGTGTGTGTGTGTGTGTAGGGGTGGGGACGACAAAGGAAGCATTCCTTTCCCTGCAGGTATTATGAGAGTTGGGTTCAGTACTGCAAACTCAATTTAAGTTGCTGAAATGTTTGGTCACTTCAGGATTGAGGTAGAGGAAATGATTCTTACAGATGAGCAGAGGTTTTGGTTTTGTGGGTTTTTTTTTTTTCCTTTCATTTCTTATATGAAACCAAACTTCAATGTTTAAAGTTTATTTTTTACTATTGTGAAATGCTGGTGAGAAGAAAAAAAAACAATTATCCCTCAAAAATATAAACTCTGTCTAATTTCTAGTTATGGGAAGGAGACCAATGGTTGCCTAGAGTCAATAAGGATAGAGTATGGAGGTACACACAGGTATCTTTTGGAATGTCAGAAATAACTAGGAGTCTAGGTGGGTACATAGGTATAAACATTTGTTGAGACTCAGAAAACTACACCCTCCAAGAAGTACATTTTATGGTAAATAAAGAAAAGTCATAGTAAATGTGATTTTTCTTAAATGTAACTACACCTGCTGGAGTTCTGTATTGGTAGAGCCTCAGAGGGAACTAAGAGGAAATGGTACCTTTCCCACCAAATACCTACCAAGGAAGGATTGTGGCATCAATGGGCCAGGGAAGGCAGATGCTATTAACTACTCTGAGGGAAAGAAAAAAGACAGTCATCCCTACCCTCAACCCCAAGGGTTACAAATATTTAGAAAGGTCAGAGTTGGAATTACAGTTCCTACTACTCTGGGTTATTCCTTCCTGTATAATGGGCCTGTGAGAAGACTGGTGTGAGTGGTTAGTGTGGTTGATCAGAAGGCCAAGACCTGCCCAGAACCTTAGTGGCTAGCCCAAACAAGAGGCTTTGCTGTGTTTTGCACTTGGGTGTGTCTAGAGTCACCGATCTAAGCAGCTCTGAGGGGAACCCTTTAGAATATGTTGGTCAGAGGTCTACATCATGGCATTCTGTGAGGACGGAGGCAGCTTGAGCTGCTCTTCCAGTAATGTTAAAAATCACAAAACAGTGTAAATAAAGATCTGGAAAGACACCTGGTACCTTCTGGGTAGGCGTTGCAGAGTCTCATGAAAAGCTCTTGTTCTACCTAGTTGTGGTCTTTCAGTGTCTAGAGATTAAACGTGCGTTTGTCCAAATTTCTCATAACCTGTCTCACCAATTTGTGTGTTATGTCTATGTCTCTGTATTGGTTACTTTTCTTAGTATACTGTGACAAAACGCCTAATGACAGCAACTTTGGGAAGAAAGGTCCATTTTGGCTCACAGTTTGAGGGTAGGGTCTTGGCAGAGAAGTCATGGCGGCAACAGCATAAGTTGACCGCACTGTGCTCAGGAAGCAGAGATACATGAATACTCGTGCCCAGCTTGCTTTCTCTTTTTGTGTTTAGTCTTGGACCCTGGCCCATCAGGGTGGTGCCTACCACACTTAGGGTGAGCTTTTGCTGCCCAGTTAAATCTTTCCAGAAACACCTTCCTCGACATACCCAAAGGTGTGTTTCTATGGTAGTTATAAAGCACATCAGACTGACAATGAAAATTTTAGCATCACAGCATCTTTCTCCTTTGTGATTAATCCGAGGAAGGACAGAAGCAGGTGAGAGCTGAAGGCAGGGAAGGCCTTGAAGATGCATTGGTCAAGCCTTTCTAAAAACAATCTGGCCCATGAAATCTGAGACCTAAGAGGCACCCCCTGGGGTTCTAGTTCCACTGTAGTTTCTTATATTTAAAAAGGCTAAACCAGAATTTGTGGATTGCTGTTTTGTGGTTATCTTATCAGCATTCTGACTTTTCATCACCTGTGTTCATTATTAATTCTGTAACCTAAAACTCCAGTATGTGATTAGATCACTTAGAACTTGAATTTACTTTTGTATTTTACTTTATCGTATTTTTTTGTTTTTTGTTTTTGTTTGTTTTTGTTTTTGTTTTTGTTTTTTTGAGAGAGGGTCTAACTTTTGTCACCCTGGCTGGCCTCAAATTCACAGAGGTCAGTCTACTTCTTCCTCCCGAGTGCTGGGACTGAAGATGTGCACTACTACACTCGGCTTTCAAATTTGCTTTATCAAAATTGGGGAGCAAGTTGTCAGGACCATCCCCTTAGTAAGCTGCTAGGTACCTTCTACCCTGTAAACTAGGAGCAGAGATAAGAAGTATGACAGTCTCTCAGATTGTACTATGCTTGTGCCCTGAATCATAATTGACTTTTGTATGATTAAAATGCAAATTGCAGAGATTTCTAAACTACTGAATGAGTAGATCTGAGATAAGGCTAAGAGGAGAGGGCCAAGGGACGTGACTATTTGAAAAGGACCACACATTTTTCATATACACACTGAAATCGGAGCATTGCTGACTTGAAGATGCAGTATTCACCAAGTCTCCCATTCCTTAAGTGTAAAAAAAGTGCCTCTTGTATCAGATTTGTGAAACTGTGCTCAGGGACGACAGGAAGGGGAGGCAGGTGGGAAGAGCGGAAAGGGTGTGGACATAAACAAATCTTGAATGTCTAGTGGGTGTTTGAGAAACTAGCAATTGCAAAGTATAGCCAGAAAGCAAATACAGCCTAGAGCCCATGGCTCATACTGTAGTCTGAGTCCAACATCCATAAGAAGATAATTAATTTTTCAATCGCCTGGGTGGGGCTCAGTCAAGCTAACACGTAAAGTTAACCTTCATGGGATACACAAGATGTATAGGTGCTCATCATGGTGACCATGTGCGTTTTTTTCCACAGTGAGGTCACCAGGAACTCTCTGGAAAACATCCTTCCGCAGCTCAAGTGCCATTTCACCTGGAACTTATTCAGGGAAGGAAGTATCTCAACTCACATGGAAGACAGAGTGTGTAACCAGATTGAATTTCTAAACTCTGAGTACAAAGCGACAATGTACAACTTGTTGGCCTATGTAAAACACCTAGATGGTGAAAACGAGGCAGCCCTGGAGTGCTTAGCGCAAGCTGAAGACTTGCTGAAGCCAAAGCAAGATGATCAAGCAGAAATTAGACGTCTGGTCACCTGGGGAAACTATGCTTGGGTCTTCTATCACATGGGCCGGCTCTCAGAAGCTCAGGTTTATGTTGACAAGGTGAGACAGGTTTGCAAGAAGTTTGCAAATCCTTACAGCATGGAATGTCCGGAACTTGACTGTGAGGAAGGATGGACGCGCCTAAAGTGTGGAAGGAACGAAAGAGCTAAAATGTGTTTCGAAAAGGCTCTAGAAGAGAAGCCTAGTGATCCAGAGTGCTC
>CABHPQ010131610.1:0-10595 GCA_902168405.1 Peromyscus aztecus | reverse complement strand
GCTTCCTGTATCTCACTGCCGGGCCTGGTCGCTGTCAGCCCCTGGTTCTGCTGCAGCCGTCTTCCCACGCTGGGTGCTGGGCGCTGCCCTCCACCCTCTGTGTCCCCTTGGGGTTCCCTTCCCCACGTCTGCCTCCGTTTACCCAGTCTGTTGCCCCTACTCCCAGCACCCCCCTCTTCGGTGTTCCACTCCCCTATCCACTCCCCTCAGTGGGTAACGCTCTTGTGAGGTTTGTGGAGAGGGGAGGACGAGTCTGGAGACTTTTTTTTGCCTTCTCCCTTAGTGGTGTCACTGCCCTTGGCTTGGGTTTGAGAGGTTTTTTTGGGGGGGACAGTGCAGTGATGTGTGTACCAACCCCGGGGGCTGCGCTTAGGTGAGGGAAGTCCCTTCTTCACCCCTTTCCCCACATGTGGTGCCTTGTGGGTACTTTTGACTAAGGGACACCCATCCTACAGCAGCTGGACCTTGCTGCCACCTCTCTGCGAGACAACTGATGTCACCGCACCTGGTATCAAAGTTTAAACTGTTCAGGATGTGGGTGCAGAGTCAGGCAGGATGTGAGAGGGGCCGCTGGGGTTTGTCCAGTATATTGTGGCAGATAGACTTATCTTCCCATTTGAACTGCACAAGAGGCCAGAGAGTGGGTGAGACAGGTGTAGTTTTGTGCCCATAGAAGGGGTGTGTGTGTGTGTGTGTGTGTATGTGTGAGAGAGAGAGGGGGGGGGGGGTACAGCTCACACCTGAATGGCTTGTGCAGTGTCACCCAGGTAATCCATGGTGGGACCTGACCTCCACATCAGAGTTTTGAGCTTCTCTGTATGTTTTGTTCACTGCCCTGACCTGAAAGGTGGCCTAGATGGCCTGCATCTGGAAGAGCCAATGTGTCTACTTATCAGGATGCCTTATGGTGGGTGGTGAGGCCAGTCCCAGCAGTGTTCCGTGCCAGCCTCTTTAGCAACCAAGAATGGGGCCTGACTTTACTGCCACACTCTTATCATAGGGCATGGGGCGAGTTCTTTTCCTTTCTGATTGTTACATCTGTGAAATAGGTCTCTGGTGGCTCCAGTCGTTGGAGCAGGGTGGACAGCTTACAGGGATGCTGTCGCACCTAGCCAACCATGCCTCTCCTCCAGTGGCTGCTCACTGGGTTTCGGATTGACTGAGAATCAAGCCCAGTAGAGGAAAAACTGGTCTGCATTTTGAAGAGGCCGTTGGTCCCCCCCCCCCCTTTTTTTTCTAAGACATTTGCAATCAGATTTCTCAAAACAGGAACTAGACTGAGTGTCAGCCAGGGCTGTCTAGGGGCAGCAGCAGTTAAGATGAAATGAGTTCAGAAATGACAAAACTTCAGGGGAAGAGGGTGGGGTGTGCAGTTAGCATCTAGGGCACTATCTAGCTCTCCTGGGTAGCCACAGCCATGAGAGTCTGCGCAGGTGGGAGGTCTGCAAAGTTTGAAGTGGTGCCTTTTCTAGAACTCTCCATATTTGGATAATCTTCCCCCAGAATGCATTGCTCCTGATGGGCCCCGCCTCGGGTCGCCTCTGCAGGTGTTCAAGAACCCTGATAACATGAGCCGGACCTCTTTCCCTTGTCCCTTTTGTTTGGTGGTAGTGGTGATGGGATCGGAATAAGGATGGAGATTTTAATAATTCATTATTTGTTTTGACATCTGTCATCTCAGTTGATCCAAAAACCAACATGTGAAGTTGGCAAGGCCGTGCCTACATGGACTAGTTGCTCAACAGTACCAGGACGGGGTGGTAATCTGTGAGCAGAATCGAGGCCGGCTGTGAGTTAGGGAATGACGACACCATAGGCTTTGGTACAAGGGTACCATCGGTAGCATGCTGTTGAAACAAATGTTCCATCTGTGAGTGGTGAGGAGCCTCTGACTCTGAACACTCGTGCTCAGGCCAGGGAAGGACCCTGAGTCCCCTGCGGTGGTCCTGGCCCTAGGCATGCAAGCCTTCCATGAGGGAAAGCAGTCACCTTTGTGATGCATGTCGCACATTCTCGAGGCGGCTGTCTCTTGCCCTTGAAGGTGGTTTATGGTGGTGTCTCACGTTAGCCCAGTATGTCCCAATTTTCCGAGTGCCTTGTCTTCACAGCTCTGCTGTGCTGACCCAGCAGGTAGTATTTGCCTCACTTACTGATCAAGGTCTTGAGGCGTGTCATACAAAAGATCTAGGATCGGATCACAGATCTCTGGAGTCCTAGCCACAGCACTCTTCCTGATTGCTTGTCTCCACCCACTCCCATGTAACTGTGGGATGGCGGACACCCCTTGTCTTGGTACCTGTGGGTCTGAGGTGGTGGCTTGAAAGTAGCAGGGCAGCTTCTGGTACCGCCATCAGCTGTCATGGTATACAAGACCCAACCCTTCGCCATTTGCTGAAACAGAAACAGGCTGCCCTGGCGAAGCAAGTGTATAGAAGGACAGCTTCATGCCGGAGCTCCATCATATGCAGGGTCCTGCTTCCCCATGGTGAAGTCAGGGTTAGGGAAAGAGGCAACGGGGTTTGTTCCTGTGCCAGTGGGAGTTGTTCTTACTTTAGGGTGGGCCATCTTGGCAGCCTCTCTGTGCCTGGTGCCCAGGGTTGTGGCTTGGCTGAGCTTGGCATCACAGCTCTTATTTCCCAGGGTTGGGGAATGGGAACTGTTGGGCAGAGTGCCACTGTAACTTGGCAAAGGAACCTCCCCTTCTGTCACCTAGAGGATCTGGGGAAACAGACCCATCCCCGACCTTCTCCCAGGAGGGAGTATTGTGTGGATAGAACACAGGGGTCCTGGCCCCTCACTCCTGCAGTACCGGCTCCCATGGGCCCCAGATACTGATCCTGACTGAGTCTGCCTCAGTTTATCTGCTTTGGTAAAGCCAGGAGGCTGGTCCTTCACCAGTGACCTCCCAGGGCTGTGGGACTGTGTGGTCTGGGCCTCGCCCTGCAGACGCTGTTGCCTCTTTCCCAGCAGCTGCCGCAGTCTCATAATTATCATCATTTGCTTAATATGACCACTGAGGCCCTGTGTAATTAATCTCAGGGCTCCTGCTTGAGGAGCCCTGCCTGGGCGGTCCCAAGAGATGTCCCTGCTCTCCCCAGTGACAGTGGCAGCCCCAGCAGCAGCATGTGGGAGCTGGGTGCCTCTTGCAGCCTTCTGGTTCTCTGGGCTATTTCCTGGTCCCTCCCCCACCATGAGCTTCCTCCGCTGCTGCGCGCCGCCCCTTGCTTGTTTCCCGGTCTCCTCAGACCCTGCTACTCTTCCTTCTCCGTGTCTTCGCTCCTCTTAACTCATTGCAGCCAGGACTTCCTGCCTGGATTGGTGGGGGAAGGAGTGTGCCGAGAAGACTTTTGCTCTTCTTCCTCCCTCTACTTCTCCATCAGCAGCAGAAAGCCTGCTGCTGCCAGCCTTTATCCCTTACCAGAACATTCCACTCCAGTAGCAGCGACCCACCCCCTCCTGCCCCTGAAAACAAGATTATCTTTTCTGCAGTCTATCCCTGCGGGCCTTTGAAGCCGCTGCTGCTCCCTGGGAATGGCTCTCTGAGATGCCTTTTCCCATCTGGCCTCCTCTCTGGAGCAAGGCTCTCATGGATTTGCTATTAAGTTGCTCAGCTCTACTTGCTTCTCCACTGTGCACTCAGTAAATGGATTTGAAGGGAGCATGAGCATCAGAGGTTGGGATCCGAGCACAGGAATCTGGGCTCTGTCAGCCTGGGAATGATGTGTCCTATTAATGTACAACCCATGCTAGTAGTAAATCCTGGGTGACGTCAAGTGCAGGCACACACTCTGCAGCAGCTTCTTGTGCCCAGGCTGCTGTGTAGGGAGCCGAGAGCCCCAGGGAGTTCCAGCTGCCTGCACATGGCTGTTGTTCTCAAGATATTATGGAATAAACAACAGAAGCCAAGAGCATGTGACGGTTTTTGAGGAAAGCACAGCCTCCTCATCATACCTGCTGTTTCTCCCTGGGTCCCTTCCCTGCTCCCCGCTGGCTCCTGAGGCCGGTTCCTCTTCTGGACAGTTACACTCAGGTTATTTCAGGCCCACTTCAAGTGAGATCCTGAAAGTAAGGCGTTTGGCAGCAGCGTTTTCTGTAACGACATCTTGTCTTGCATCACTGCTTGCTGAGAAGGGCGGTTTTGGTGATGCAGACGTGGGTGTTTGGTGGTAAAATGGGGGTCACTTCTCTGAGGGTGGAGATTGCCTTGGAATTGGAATGGGGAACAACCCCCCTCCAGGGACTATGGGGCAAGGACCCCTAGATTTGTGTTTCCAATGCATACTAATCTGTCTACGCCTTGTAGACTGTAGGCAGTTAGCTGCAGGGTGTCTGTTTATGTCTTGTTTGTGAGGGCTCGTGTCTTCCTGAACATCCTGCAGGAGAACCTGGGAGTCTGGGGCTCACTGGACATCTACCAGGGTCAGGGTCAACCACTGTTGTCCTTCATTGGCGAAGGGTTTGCACGGACATGAGTGGCTACATACAGCTGGTCTTTCCTCTTTGGTAGTGGCCCCATACGTGAGCTCTGAGAACGCTCTCAGGCCCCAGGGAGAGTCATCAAGAAATATTAATAAGAAGCCCCAGGGGACTTCCTCCTGCTGTTACCACCTCTGTGCCAGGTTTCCTGGAAATGCCGCCAGGGAGTGCCTCAGCTGCATCTACAGCTTGTTAACTGTCCCCTACCAGAGTGTGGCAGTTCCCAGTGTGGCTGTCTGAGAATGCCAGCCTGGAGGCCTGTAGCCTCTGCACCCACTTCTTGGGGTGTCATAGTATCAGTCACTGTCACACAAACACCAGAACCGTGGTGCTAGCCAAGACTGTTCCTTCTACTCTGGAAGGCTCTTGGGGAGATACGCTGCCATATTCTTTTTTTTTTTTTTTTTTTTTTTTGAGACAGGGTTTCTCTGTGTAGTTTTCGTGCCTGTCCTGGAACTCACTGTAGACCAGGCTGGCCTCGAACTCACAGAGATCCGCCTGGCTCTGCCTCCTGAGTACTGAGATTAAAGGCGTGGGCCACCACCGCCCGGCTATGCTGCCGTATTCTAAAGCCCCTGGAGAGGTGGAAGGAGGGCATCAGGGAAGAGGCTGGGTACTGCCCTGGTCCTTGGAGGCCCTATTGAGACACACTCCTCAAAGCCAGTTTGGATATTTCCTTTGTCACAGACTTACTGTTGCCCTCTGTGGTCTCATGGACTCTCCCACCCTCAGTTTCCTCACTATCAAAATGGGCACATTAGGCTCAGACTCCTTCCTGTGGGCCCTCCCAGTCCATACAGCTAAGCTCCCTGACCCTATGTGGGAGCCATCTATGAGGGTCTGACATGCTAGGCCACTATGCCAGAGTGTGGGCCTTGCTCCCCTACTGAAGCATGTAGTACCTCTCTTAGCAGAAGCTGTGCTTAGACACCACTCCCTGCCTGCCTGCTGCCCTCACCTTAGTCACTGCCCAGAGAAGGGAAGAGCCCTCTTCCCACTCCTCAAACTATGTGAGCACCCTGGCTGGTGCAGGTGCTAGGAATGGGGATGGGGTAGGTATGTTCCACAACCTGAAGCCGCCCTGGCATGAAGCATGTCAGTGCCTAGGTGCCCTCAGTCCTTTGGCAGAACTCTGATGGGCTCTAGGGTGGAGTCATGGGAGTGTTTAAAGCTGCTCTCAGGGCCAGAGGAGTGACAGCCACTGTTGGGTTACCTCCTGCCGATGGGCCTCTGGTTCTGGCCCATGCTCTGCCTCTAGGAGACTGCCTGGCTAGAGCCCCTTCCTCTAAGTACAGGACAGCTGTGGACTAGTTAATGTAGCATAGGGTCATGTTCTAGGAGTGTGTAGGCAGTTGGGGTTGTGGAGTGCCAGATAATAAGGCTTAAAGCAGTGGGTCTTAATGTCCAGGAGGGAAGACAAGCTAACGGTGGCACCGAAAACCTGACGCTTCAGGCGACGACGCCCCCCCCAGATCTTTCAGGCTTTCTGACGTGCAGTACAGAAGTGACAGTCCCATTGCCTTGACATTTCTTATAAAAGAGGGAACCAGCAGTGAAGTCTGTCATTTAGCTGAGTGAGCAATGGTGGCAATGGTGGCTCTAGCCCTCTGGAGGCTGAGGCAGGAAGATTGCTAGTTCAAAGGCCAGCCTGGGCTACATAACAAGGCCCTATATCAGGAAACCAAAACAGGCCTGGGGAGGTGGCTCAGTGGGTGAGAGCTGCTGTGCACACTCCAGGACCAGACTTCAGACCCCTGACCCCACACACGGGCTGGCTCGTGCTCACTGTTCTCCCAGTACTGCGGCAGCAGAGACCACAGGACCCCTGGGGCAGGGTGGCTAGCCACCAGCTGAACCGCCAGCTCTGGCTTCTGAAAAAGTCTCTGCCGAGTAGATGAAGGGGAGAGTCACCGAGAGACATCTAACAGCAGCCTCTGGCTTCTAGAAGCATGAGCACATGTACCTGCTTCTGTGTACACTGGGTCAAAATTCATGTGAACATGCATACATACTACACATATGTACATACACCTAAAAAGTAAATAAAACAGCTTGTGACTTGACCTTCTGGGGAGTGTGGAGAGAGCTGTTTGGAACCTGGCCAGGGTGCCCTTCCAGCTGCCAACGTACAGGGGTCTCCAGTGTTTTCCACCCAGAGTAGTAGTAGTAAACTTACTGCCCTCCACTCTGTAGCTCAGGCTGACCTGGAGCTTACTACCTGCTGGCCTCAGCTCCCCAAGTGCTGGACTTACAAGCATCTGCCACCATGGCCAGCACATTTGATTTTCTTTTTCTTTTTTTTCTTTTTTTTTTTCCTTTGTTTTGTTTTGTTTTGTTTTTGTTTTGTTTTGTTTTGTTTTTTTCTGAGACAGGGTTTCTCTGTGTAACTAACAGTCCTGGCTGTCCTGGAAATTGCTTTGTAGACCAGGCTGGCCTCAAACTCATTGAGATCCGCCTGCCTCTGCCTCCCAAGTCCTAGGATTAAAGGCGTGTGCCACCAATGCCTGGCATACATTTGATTTTCTTAATGACCCAGAGGGGAATTTTAGAGCCACATACCTCCGGACAGATGGGGTTACTGGCTTGGGTGGGGATAAAGCTGCCACTGGGGACATGTCACACCTCTAGACACTGCAGCGTCAGGGACCAGCCAGGAGACTGCTGCTGCTCCCCAGGCAAGCCTGCACTTGCTTTCTGGCCCAGACTTTTGTCCAGTGACACCTTTTCTAACCTGCCAGCTTCTATAGCCTCCACCTGGGAGGGGGCAGGGGGCTAGCCTGGAAACCCTAAACTTGCCACCTAGAGGGCCTTACACTCAAGAACTCTGCTCAGGCCTGGCCGGATGTTTGGTTTGGGGGATAGTATTTATCTTATTTTAAAAAGACCTTTTTTCTTTTTAAGGAACAAAATGAAGTACTGTGGGCTGGGAAGAATGCTCTGGCCATGCCCAGGTGTTGCTCTTGATGGGAGGGACTGTCTCCAGCCTGAGGTCCAGCTTCCTGCAGGCCCCAGGCCTGGTGAAAAGGCAGAAAGCCCTGCCCTGTTGGTTCCCTGGTTCCCTGGTTGTCTAAGGCAGCGTCTCTCACAAGCACTGTATCTGTTGGGTACCTTTGTACTCCCGTATCGGCTGCTCTGGGCCACATGGTAAGAAACAGTGGCAGCAGCTCCCTGGCCCTGGGTGGGCATGTCTTCAGCCAAGATGGCCTGTTTTACCAGTTCTAAGAAAAGCCAGTATGAGGTTGGGAGGGTATCCCAGTGATGCCCAGGGTCCCCATTCCCAGTGCCCTGCCCAGCTCCTGGTGAGATCTCCCTAACAGCTGGGGTGTCTGCCTGTCATCAGCATCCTCCTGTCCATACATCCCACTGAGGCTGCCTGACCATGTCCATCTGACCCTCCACTGCATGGGAGATTGACGTGCAGATATCTATCCTCCTCCCTTTATTGCTTCACGGCCTGGCCTGTCTGTGGACCAGAATGTTCCAGAATATAAAGATTAGGTGACGAGCAGAGCACTCAGGACTTGGGGTGGGGACAGTATCACCTCCTGGGCTATCTGCCAGGTGAGATCCGGGCGCCTGGTTCTGCAGGTTCCTGAGCCCCATGCTCCTGTGCCCTCCTGCCAGGTTCTTCAGGAGTGCCACTGCCCTGCAGGGTCTGGGGGATCAGCTCTGTGGAGGGCTGCCTGGCCAGGCTGCCAACTGCAGGCCGAGCATGGGCTGTGTCTGATTTATTTCCTTACTTAAGATTTGTTTGTTTGTTTGAGATAGGGTCTCACACTGTTGCCCAGGCTGGCCTCAAACTCACAGCAAACCTCCTGCCTCTGCCTGTTGAGTGCTGGGATTTTAGGTGTG
Organism: Peromyscus aztecus; assembly: GCA_902168405.1. NCBI lineage: Eukaryota > Metazoa > Chordata > Mammalia > Rodentia > Cricetidae > Peromyscus > Peromyscus aztecus. Next base: position 2,267 of record CABHPQ010131610.1, on the reverse strand, counting down.
AACCACCCAGCTGGACTCTGTCTATCTGAGTCTAACAACTTTTCTTTTCTTTTTTAACATTTTTTTAAAACAATTTATTTAAATTTATTTTATGTGCATTGTGTGAAAGTGTCAGATCTCCTGGAACTAGAGTTACAGACAGCTGTGAGCTGCCATGTGAGTGCTGGGAACTGAACCCAGGTCCTCTGGAAGAGTAGTCAGTGTTCTTAACCACTAAGCCATCTCTCCAGCCCTAAATTCCTTAGGTTTTTTTGTTTTTTTGGTTTTTTTTTTTTTTTGTTTTTTTGTTTCTTCGGGACAGGGTTTCTCTGTGTAGCTTTGCGCCTTTCCTGGAACTTACTCTGTAGCCCAGGCTGGCCTCGAACTCAGAGATCCACCTGCCTCTGCCTCCAGAGTGCTGGGATTAAAGGCGTGCGCCACCACTGCCTGGCTCAGCTTTTCTTCAAGTTCCTATTGTTTGTACATGTCTGTGAGGTTTGAGTCTGTCTTACCATGAGTCCCTCTGAGTTTTCTAAGGATGAGGAAGTACGTTGGTGGTGGGTGGTCCCCAGGAGCAGAGGTTGGGCCAGTGTAGATGAAGGGCATATGTAACCTTGGTGCCTCTCCCACTGACCAGAGAATAATGGTCTTGCTGTCCCAGAGGGAACCAGCTCTGAGGCAACAGTGTGGGAGTCCCTGAGCTTGGGCAGGAGTTGTAGACTGGAAAGCCAAAGTCACCAAGGCCTGACCTGGTCACCAGAGCCCTGCTTCTGGTCAGAGACAGCTTTTGGTGGAGCCAGGGTGTCACAGTTTCAGGCTTGGGCCCTGGCGGCTCTGCATACTTCACTATCTTGAGAGACCTTTCCTGAGGAAGGCCAACGGAGCTAGATCCTGGGAGGGCTAGGCCTTGAGCCTGGTGCCCTGGCAATACTTTTTCCAGTTCTACTTTTGACTGGAGCTGTCATTTTTCCAAGAACTTAGAAGCCCACCCACAGTGCAAGGTAGGGCTGGCAGACACCCCTCCTATACCCACAGCCCAATAGCCTGTGCCTCCACAACACCACTTCCCCTCACTTTATCAGAGTGTCTACCTGTGCTTACTTCCTTACATAGTGACCCAGTGAGGTTTCTGCTCTGTCTTGGATCCCAACCTCCTAAGGACCCTAGCTTTGAAATCCCCAGCGCCCTATTCCTCCCTTTATGTGGGTTTGTTTGTTTGTTTGTTTGTTTGTTTTTTAATGGTTTTCAAGACAAGGTTTCTCAGTGTATCTCTGGCTGTCCTGGAACTCTCTCTTGTAGACCAGACTGGCCTCAAACTCACAGGAGATCTGCCTGCCTCTGCCTCCCAAGGGCTGGCATTAAAGGCATGTGCTACCACCCCCGGCCAAGATTTATTTTTTTTATGTATATGAGTACTCTATTTACATGTACACCTTTATGCAAGGAGAGGGCATCAGTTCCCACTAGAGATGGTTGTGAGCCACCATGTGGTTGCTGGGAATTGAACCCAGGACCTCTGGAAGAGCAGCCAGTGCTCTTAACCGCTGAGCCATCGCTCCAGCTCATGCAGTTTTTGCTGTACCTTCTTCCCTGCTCTGTGGACCTCTTGGTGCTGGGCCAGTTTTTCCTCACCTTTCTTAACACCCCACCCCCACCTGCCCTGAGCTTCACCACCTGGTGACATCCTGTTTGTACTTCATCCACCATCTCCACACAGCAGCTCACCATCACCCAGAGCTGATCTGACCACAGGCCCCCAAGACTTCAGCACCCACTGATACCACAAAGAAGGGGTCTGTACCAGGGACAGACCTGCCTAGAAGCAAGTATGGGTCTCAAACCATGAACAGTGCCTTGACTCTAGCTGGGTGACCTGGCCAGCCTATGCTTGACCTGCCAAGGATTCTGTGGGCAGCAGTGCCAAACACAGAGTCTCCTGAGCAGAGACCTGCCTGCTGGGGCTCCACATGTCCACCAGGACTTGGCCTCACACAGCCCCTGGCGTCTCAGGTGCCCTCAGTCGGGCAGCTGTGTGTTCTCTGAAGAGGCCAGGCTAGTGGAGGCCGAATGTGAGCAGAGATGGCGTTGGGGCAGGTTGGCAGGTCTGGCATGCCAGTGGCCCAGAAAGAAGAGGGTGGAGACAACAAGGCATCTAAGCATGGAATGCATCGCAGTGAGACTCCCTGGACCATGTACAGTGTTGCAGGAGTTCAGTGAGAGCAACAAGATGGTGATTGTGGAGTTTGTCTCAGGAACTTTGGTGACCAGTTCTTCCCCTGTGGCCCTGG
>CABHPQ010131609.1:0-13903 GCA_902168405.1 Peromyscus aztecus | reverse complement strand
AGCCTTTGGGCCCTGTGCTGCACTGCCATTCTGTGATGTCTGGATTGGGTTGCAGAATCCAAGTGTGCATGTCGTTTGGTCCTAACCACTGTCTCTGGTAGGAGGCGATGTCTCCCTTCTATAAACACAGCAAACAAATAAAGCAAAGCAGAACACTTTGGGGCTCACAGAGGTAAAGACTCAACCAAATCGAAAGGAATTCTAAGACTTCACAGTTTGCACTTACTTGAGTTTGACACTGGAGAAGGGTATGCCAGAGGCAGCAGCTGCTGGGTGGCAGGGTGGGGGAGGAGGGCCTTGTGACTGCCTTTTAGAAGCAGGACTCGGTGTAACTGCTGGGAAAGCTCTTAATTAAATGTGTAACAAAATAAAAGCAGCCAGAGAGAAAAGGTAAGCAGTGCAGCGTGACTGTGCACTGCTTATTTGTGTTCTGGAGCCTTGGTAGGGGCTGTCAGTGGCTCTCAGCAGAGCTGCCCTGTACTATGCGCCTGGCAAAGGCTGCTGCTGAGCCTGACAAGGCTGTGTGAAATTGACACTCATAACTTGTTAGTATGTGGATGACTTCGTATTTTGACATCCATTTCCAGATTTAACTAAGTCGAAGGAATTCAGCCAATGTTTTCATTTCCCACTCTGGTTTCCGGAAGCCATGGCTCCTTCTCCTCGCTGTTGTTCCTCCAGCCCCCAGAGCTGCTTCACATCAGTGTTGTTGGGAAAGGCCTGATTACTGCAGCACTGAGAAATGGGAGCTGAAGTGGCGGTAAAAATCCCACCGGAGCAAAGAAATCTGCTCTTGTCCTGACAGAATCGTTTTGTGTCCGCCTTTCTTCAGAGCTGGATGAGGTGTTGCTCTGGGTTTGTAGGGCTTGAGGCTGTAGCCACAGGTACTGTTATGGTGAGTTTTAGTTAGTGGGGGTGGATTTAATTTTCTTTTATACTTTTTTTGTTTTGTTTTGTTTTTTTGAGACAGGGTTTCTCTGGCTGTCCTGGAACTCGCTCTGTAGACTAGGCTGGCCTCAAACTCAGAGATCCACCTGCCTCTGCCTCCCGAGTGCTGGGATTAAAGGTGTGTACCACCACCACCTGGCTTTAATTTTCTTCTATACTTTTTATAGAAAAGATATTTATTAGGGTTTAGTTTAACTCCCTGCCCTTCCCTGACTGACCTCTCCTCATTTTACCTGTTGTTCCTTGAAGCTCCCCCAAGGGGTTTCTTGTTCCTTTGCTTAGCCAGTTTAATGTCCAACCTTGGGGTGGTGGAGAGGTAGCGTTTGTGGATGGTGAGGAGTGAGACCTGCACGGGCAGCCATTTGAAATAACTTGAGTTCTAGCCTCTGGCCTGAAGCTCCAGGCTTACCAGCTGAACAGCATATGTTTGAGAAGTAGACCAGAGGCTTCCTAGGTGGGCTTTTGATCTAAGAAAAGGGACAAATGAGGGAGGGCAAGACTGGAGGCAAAGCTGGCTGGAGGGAGGCACAGGCCTTGGTGCAATTTGCAGAGAGGCCCATTTTGGATAATCAAGCACTATCCTGAGTTCAGGAGGGGCTGAGGTTTGTTTGGAGTTGGTTCAGGGGACCTTCATGGAGACTCAGCTCACCTTTAGTACAGGAAGCTCTCCTGCTACATGTAAGTGCAGGGCTGGCACTGATTGGTCTTAGTTTCTCTCCATGACTTCTAGGATGTCCATGCATGTCCATCCATAGGATGTACTCTGCAGAGATGGACCTAGAGAACCTGAGGTTTTCAGAAAGTCTGCAGAGTGAGGGACTTTGCTGACTGTATGCCGCCCACTGCTGGTGTGTAGCGTGTGCACTGAGTGGCTGTAGTCAAGCTGAAGAGCAGGACTGCTGGCTGGTACCTGGAGTGCAGGGACTCAGTGACAGACCCATACAGTTGGGGAGCACTGTGGGCTAGGAGTTCTCTTGAGGGTGCTGGCGGTGGTCAGGCTGGGTCCTCTAGGCTCATTCAGTGGAGCTAATCCTGTCATCTTGACAGACAGTCTTTAACTGTGTCCTCTGAGTCTCTGGCCCCTCCTTACACACTTTTACAGTTCACTTTTCCTTAGTTTTTTCCTAAGTTTGGTGTTTTTGTCCTTGAGACAGGATCTCTCTGTGTAGCCCTGGCTGTCCTGGAACTTACTATGTAGACCAGGCTGGTCTTGAACTCACAGCGATCTGCCTGTTTCTGCCCCCCCCCCCCCCATCCACCCAGTGCTGGGATTAAAGGTATGCTCCACACGTGTTGGTGTTGCTTTGATCCTGTCCTAGCTTTCATTTACCTTCGTTCTTGCTCTCATCAGAGTGGTCTGGGCTTTTGCTGGAGCTTCACCTGTCTGTGCACTGAGGTCTCCAGTCTTTTGTCCAAGAGAAATTAGAACCAATATGATCCCTGCTGGAGACAAGAGATCTGCTCCATCAGCTCCTTGAGTGCCAAGCCTTGTACACAGATGCCTCCTATCCCTCCACAGGCCAGGAGAACTGTCTGTGCTCCACCCCCCCCCCCCCACACACACACATACCCTCCCATGATGCCATCACTCAGCTGCCTTGTCAGAAACCTGAGAACCACCCTTGCCTTCCCACAGCCAGTTAGTCTGCAAATCCTGTTGCCCACACTTCCCAGAAGTTCCTCCAGGGGATCTGTTGTAGGCTCCAGCTCTGGTCAGGTCACACCTCTGCTTCACTGTACCCTCCAGGTCCAGTCCATACTGCTGGTACCTTCAAGGATCTTGCTTTCTTCCCTTAGTGCTCTACCTCCTCTCACTTTCGTGTTTACTTATTTTTTTACTGTTTACTGATGCCTTCACGACATTTTATTACAGCTTCCTCTACTTGTCTGTTTCTTTCACTAGATTGTAAACACTTACAATCATCAGACAAAGCCTGATGTATAACAGTAGTTTGGTAAATAGTTGGGATTTTGTGTGTGTGTGTTGGGGGGGGGGGTGCTGGGGACTGTACCCAAGAACTCACATATGCTAAGCACACAGTTGGTCACTGAACTATGCCACTTAGCCCATTAGTTTGTTGAACAAAGGACAACTAAGTGGTCCTGTAGAATGTCTGCTCTGGAAGGGTGCTAGGTGTTGGGTTAGTGCTGGGCCGGGGAGAAGGAGCTTGTTCCTGGGCACAGTATGAAGTACTCTATCTAAGAGGTCTGTGCCTCTGGGACTACAGGCTGGGGCTCCTGAAAGAGTTAAAAGCAAAGAGTAAACACAGCCTTTGTTTATGAGCACGTCCTGTGTATCAGTGATCTTTTGTGCTGCTTACACATTGAACTCTCACCACAGTCCTATCAATTAAGTTATTTTGTGTGTACATGTGCCTGCAAGTGCACATGTGTATGCACTGCCATGGAGCCAGGAGTCAGAGGAGGACACTCAGGGGAATGAGTTCTCTCCTTCATGTGGATTCTGGGAATCAAACTCAGTAAGGCATGGCAGCAAGAGCTGTTCTTTACTTGCTCAGCTATCTTACAATCCTGAAATATTTCTTTTTGTAACACTTTTTTTTTAATTTTAAAAATAAGTTGAGACACTGAGGCTCAGAGGGATAATTATTCTGTCAAGGACACATAACCTGTTTTTTGGCAGAGCAGGGATTTGAGCCTAAGCTTCTGACTCTAGAACCATGGTCATTGACCATCTGTTGCAGTCCTCATTTTCATGATCCACACTGTGATTTGGTAGGACATCCCTCTTCCTTGTCCCTTGTTTGCCCTGAGGGTCAGAGCCTGGGCTGTGACCTTGCCTGGTGTTAGAGCTGTAGACTTTTATGTTCATTTTGGTATGGAGGCGTAGCTGGCCAGCAGACGTGGACAGGGATGGTTTGGGGATGCCAGAGAGCTTTCTTGCAAGGCCACAAATAAATGAATCCTCAGAACTGGGTTTTGTTTGTTTTGTTGTGTTGCTTTTAGTTTGAGACAGAGTCTCACTGCTGTAAGCCAAGATGGTCTTGAACTCACTGTCCTCCTGACTCAGCCTCCCAAATATTAGAATTGCAGGTGTGTACCACTATACCTGGGTCCTCTGGTCTATTAGAAGGAGCCTGCTGTAGGCAGTACCGTTTTGGACACCTCATTCTTATGTTTATTTTAGAAGCACTCATGGCATCTCATCATGCCACTGAGCTTATAAGCCTTGCCCCTTACCCATGAGAGTGCCAGTTAGTCCCCAGAACTGAGCTGCATCACCTTTGATTAGCAGCCTGCTGGGGAAAAGGGCCCGAGTAAGAACTCCCTGCCAGTCCTGACTTGTCTCTTTCCCTGTTACTTTTATCTGTCACTGCAAGCACTTGGGCTCCCCTCCTGAACTAATTAAGTTTGCATGTGTTTAGACACATTGCCAAATAGGGCTTAGCAAAGCGGAACTGAGTTACATCTCTTTCTGAGTAGGGAAGCAAGGGTATATGAACACTTGCTTCAATGGACCAGGGAGAAGCATGGCTGACAGTCACCGAGTGTGTGTGCAGATGATGGACACCTGCCCTGGCTCTCCTAAGGTTACAGCAGGCCTTCAAAGCAGTCTTTGGATTAGCTCACAGGTGCACGTGAAGGCATACCTTCTAGAACTCTTAGTGAATTGCTATTCTAAGGGGATATAGTAGAAAGCACATGAATTCTGAAGCGTGCTGTTTCTCCACGCACAAGCAAAATTGAAAGTCAAGTTTAGTGGGATCTTTATAAACAGTGGACAGGGCTGTGTGTTGTGTAGCCTTAATCTACCTTGCTTCTAGATTCTACCAGTCAAGTACAAGCAGAGTACAGCGTGGCCTTCTTTTAAAATGTGTGACAATCTTGTAAACAGTAACATCTCAAAGCCCAAATTTTTTGTCTTTTGCCTGGGAGGTCAGTTCTTCTGTGATCCTGTAAGATAGTACCAGGGAGAGGTGGAAGGAAGGAAAATAGAGTTGCTGGGCCAGTAAGGTGACTCAACAGGTAAAGATAGATGTTTGCAGAGAACAGAGTTGCCCAGAATCTTCCCACACTGGAAATGGGATTCAGCCCAGTAGATCACTATAGTGAAATGATAACTGTTGGCATGTTTTTATGACAAATTCATGCCTGCCTTTTTCTAGTACCAACTGGTCTGATGTCTGAGATGCCGTGTGGTACAATATACCTGAGTCCTATCCAGACAACAGTTAAGGGGCAAGCCATGTTGTAGACCCTTTTTGTGAAGTAAGGGATCTGTGTATTGCTTACTACAGAAGTCAGAAGAGCCAACTGAAAGCCATAGGGTAGAGCCTCCATCCTTTTCATAGGGGGCTAGTGGGTCAGCCTCCCAGCCATGACAAGGCTCTTGATGGGAAAGATTGTTCCGAGTCAGCACAGGCTTCCGAGCACATGAGATGTGTGGGGGCAGGGGAGAGGATGTCTCAGAGGTTGTAGAGGAATTCTGGACCTTGGAGTTGGAGTCGAAGCTCAGAGAGAATGGCATCCAGACCTTCTGCCCTCCTTTCAGTTTCCCTAGAGCACTCTCGTCAGCAGAGGTGCATTGGGTTAGCCTCAAGAAGGCAGCTTGAGTTGATGGGGTCATGTTTCAGCTGCAGCTAATCCAAGTCACTCGATATAAATCTCTCTGCTGCCTCTTCCTCCCTCCCATCCCCAACCCACAGACAGGGAAATGAATCCTGGCCCTCACCCTGAATACATCATGGCAGGCTTGCCTCTAATGAGAGAGGGCCATTCATTGTGGGGTGAAGCTCCCTGCAGAGCCCGGGATGCCATTAATTAAAGAAGAGCCACCTGAAGCCAGTCGTGCGGTGCAGCCTGCCACGCTCAGATGGAGTGGTGGTGGGGTAGCCTCGTTAGCCTGACAGCTCCTTGGGCAGAGAGTTCTTGGGCTTGGAGGAGTGAAGGGTGCTCCCCCCTCTCCCGGCCTGTGAGCACAGACACCCCTGGAGCTGGCCTACTCAGAAACATCTGAAGGTCCCTCCTGTAGGTCTGGGCCTAGAACCAGCGTTAAAGGGATTATCCATTTCTGAAATGTAGCTAGAGCAGCTCCTGGTTCCCAGTCTTTGCTCCTTTTGCACTCTTCACACGTCCTAGAACTGCAGGTTAACAGGCCTCTTACCATGCCACCTTCCCTTGGAGCTTTTGTTGGGGTAGTCATCTGCGTTGGAAGGAGTTCATGGGTGGAGGGGCTCTGGAGGAGAAGATCTGCTGTCTGGTAGACAGAGCCTCTGCTGCTCCTTTCTGGGTACTCTGGCTAGGGTGACAGTAAAACTCCATTGGCAGCCTCATCTTCTCACCCCTGGGAAGGTGCAAGAGGGTTTAAATCACTGTAGGAATTATAGGAGCCCCTGAATGGAAGTTTTGCCCAGTTAAAACTGGTTGAAGATAAAGATGTTTGCTTAGTGACTGATCAGGCTGTGAGACGTTGAAAGCAATAGTGTCCTCATTGGCCTGCTGCAGAATTGGTGACTGAATGGTTTTTTACTATTTAAAAGTGGTCCAGAAGCAAGTGTTGCTGCCCAAATTCTTGCCCTAGGATTTGATCTGTAGAGCTCCCAGGGACCATCTGTGAGTATCTTAGCACCTCCTTTGCTGGCAGTAGGCTTGGACCCTCTGAGACCTTCCTCTTAGCCCAGAGTTGGACTAGCCCAGCAAGTCTGTGCCTGGATTGTCAGGAAGACAAATTGGGTCCTATGTCTGTGGCTCCAGATCAGACTCTTGAAGTCTGGCTTTATTCTCAGTGGCAAAGTCTGACAGATAGGGTGCTTTAGAGGCCTCGAAGCCATCTGGGACATGGCTGGGGCATGTGGTTCTCTCTGCCTGTCCTCCTGAGCTCACCTGACATGGATTGCAACCTCCCTCCCAGCTACCACCCCTAGACCAAGACTTGGGCCCTGCTCCTCTTTGTGTGGAACATTTTTAGTCTTCTTGAGTCTTGACATTTCACAGGCATGTGTGTTCTCTGTCAGAATGAAGGCTGGAGGGCTTGTCTCCTAAGAAGGAACTACTTCTGCTCCCAGAAAACATTAGTATTTTCTTTTGTGTGAGATATTAAAGCCAGTGTTTCTTTTCTAAGGCTTCACCTATTATTTTTGTGACTCTTGAATATCAATTTTTGTTTTTGTTTTTGGTCTTAAACAAACAAACAAACAAACAAACAAACAAACAAACAAACAAACAAACAGGATATGAGCCTACAGGCCCTTATGGTCCAGGCCTGTAATCCCAGCCACTTAGGAGGCTAAGGTAAGGAAATCACAAGGTCAAGGCTTACCTGGGTGGGCTACACAGCAGTTCAAGACCAACCTGGGCAACTTTGTGAAACCTCGTGTCAAAATAAAGAGTAGAAAGAGGCCTGGATATGTAGTTCAATAGCAGATTGCCCACTTAGCGTGCCTGAAAACCTAGGTCCAGTCCCTGGTATTCCGCACCCTCAAATCAAGGCATAAAATAGTAGAGTGTAGTATGTAAATATAAGCACGTGCCATTTATTTATTTATTTATTTATTTTTTTTTTGGTTTTTCGAGACAGGGTTTCTCTGTGTAGCTTTGCGCCTTTCCTGGAGCTCACTTGGTAGCCCAGGCTGGCCTCGAACTCACAGAGATCCGCCTGTCTCTGCCTCCCGAGTGCTGGGATTAAAGGCGTGCGCCACCAACGCCCGGCTGCACGTGCCATTTATAACATGATAAGTTTGTATACAAGTATACACTTGTGTCACCATCATCCCAATCAAGACTCTTTTCCATCATCTCAGAGGTCCCTGTGTGCCCCTCCCATTCAGTCATGCCTACCCCTGCCACTAACTGTTGTTGTGACTTACATTACTCATGGTTAGTGTCACCTATTCTTGACAAGACCTCATAGAAATTAAGTCATACACATTTGTACACTTCTGTGTTTGACTTATTTTGTACAATGTAATGACAGTTTAATTCATGTGGTTGTATAGATCAGCTTGTCCTTTTTGTTGTTTAATATTTTACTGTTTTTGTAATACTGCACTTTTATTTTCTTTTTGTTGGGATATCTACCATCTTTGGATATTTAGCATATGTTTGCTGAATGAGTACATGAATGTTCATTTTGGTATAGAAATATCTCTGCCTGTCAATTTGTTTCAATTCCCCTCTTCCTTTAAAACCCATTTCCAGTCCTTTGGCCTTGTGTCCTTCCTTCTCTATTCTGGAGTCCATTCTGGCTCATTTATTTCTGCTTTCAGCAGATGAGTGTTGGGTGCCCACGGTGTGCCCTGCACTGTTTCAGGAATTAAGGGCACAGTGGTAAACAAGACTTGAGAACTTCTCAAGCAGCCTGCCTTCATCAAGTTGCATTCTCCTGTATGTAACTGGCCCGCCCTCTGCCATTTATACTCTCATGCCAAAACACTTTTGGTCCTGTCCAGGTTCTTCTGTCTGGTGGGGTTCTGCAGGACTTTGGTGGCAGCGGCTTTAACAGAGCTCTGGCTCTTGTGACTCTCTTCCTTGTCTGTTCATGATGCTAGAGGTGGCATTAGCTGCTGCCACCACCTCTGCTACCATTGCATGACTTGAGTTGCTCAGTAGTGGAGCTTCCCTCCACTCTCCTGAAGCTTGATTCCCTCTGTAAGAGGAGGGAATTCATCTCCAGCTTTCCCTGCCTGGAAAGGCTGGTGACCTCTGTTTTGTCGGTGCTTGCCAATCTGTCCTCTAATTCCCAGCCAGGGTAATGGAGACATTACCAGTTCTCCCTCGCAGACCTGAGCTGATCCAGGCCTGGGAAAGGCAGGTCAGCTTGCAGTTGCTCCTCAGAGGCTCTGGCTTATGGAAGCTAGAAGGGCATGGCACCTGAGCAGCTTTGCTCTTGAATGCAGTTGGTGGATTTGTAAAGGGAAGATTCTCAGCTGTCATGTTTTTCCCTACCCCACCCATGCTGAAAACGTAGCTGTATCAGTCTGGTCAGAATGAGTTTCTTTTGTAAGACTTCTAAGAGCACCTGCAAAGGACAGACATAGCTGTGAGGCAGAGAAGCCAAGGAGCATGGAGTTCGGGAGTTGAAGGCCAGGGAGCCTTGGGTTTCAATTGGCATGGGGGCCTGTGTTTTGTAAAGGGGCTGAGCTTTGTAGAGGTTTGGGAAGAGCAGCTGTGAGTGGGTTGGATAAATTCTCAGTGTCCCTGGCTAAAGGGTGACACAGCTCAGACTTGATAGTTCTGTAAAACTGATTCTTCCAAAGCCTGCGAAGATGTTGGTTTGGGGAAGAAAGCCAACCCAGAGAATCCCGGGAGTCTGACAGGCCTTTTTCTCTGCGATTCTTTCTTGCAGGCAGCCCGAGGCAGCCTGTCTCTTTGTTAACAGAGTGACAGCAATGTGACACCATGGAAATAATTACTAACAAATCACGGTGCTGACTGCAAACAGCTCTCTGTCTTCAGAGGCATGTCAGGGTGCATTAGAGCAGGACTGCAGGAGTGGCTCTCAGGCTCCCCGTCCTCCCCCACCCTGGCCTCTGTCTGCTCTGTCTTACTTCCATGTTCTTGGCCTCTGCCTGTCAGGTCAGCTAAGGGCCAGCTGGCTCTGCAGGTGGCTTGTGGCCGGTCTGGATTCCTTTGGGCAGGTAGCCAGGGCTCCATCTTCACCAAGAGCACCCGGGTAGTGATGAGAGGTGGAAGGATGTCCCATATCTCTGATTCGCTCTGCTAGTCAAGACCTGCTTCCCCTGCGACACATGAGGGTTTAAGGGTGGCCGTGCCTGCTCCAGCAGGACCCAGGGGGCAAGGGAAGCTTTGTGTCTGTGTTAGTTCAGCACCCTTCCCCCACCTACCTGGTTTCTTCCTCAATTGCCATAGTCAATTTTGGGTAAGTCGACTTTGTCCATTCCCTCTTGGTTAGCAGAGTGATTGCTCTGACTGTCAGGGCTGTAAATAATGTTCCTGTTGTGTGTGGCTGGAGGCAGCGCATCGCATCGCCTGGGAAAGGAGGGGAAGGAGGAGCTGCGATGCCTCGGCTCCCTTGCTCGCCCCCTCCTCTCTCATACAATATTTATCTAGGGATGGGAGTCAGATGCAGTGACCTCAGGGGTCACCCAGTTAAATAGCTTCTGAACCTCCCTGCATTCTAATTGCTGCAGTTGTCCTTTGCTCTGGAGACTTCTCCTCCCCATTGTCTGCTGAGGTGCACACTAATGGCTGTCCTCCCTGGCCCTGCTGGGAGGCATGGGAGGGGGCAGTGCTCAGTGCTACCTTCCTTTCCCTGGAGATAAAGGAATCCAGGGCCTGTTAACAAGTGGCTTTAACCAGAAGGACGCCATCTCTTGCTTCCTCTCTACCCCTTGCAAACCTGGCTGGAGGAGTTTCAGGTGGTGTGCTTGGTGGTTGGAGCCAAGAACCTTCTTTCATTTCCAGTCCTGTAACCAGAACTGTGGGGCTCATGACTCCTTCCTAGGCTGGCTGGCTAGGGGACAGACTCTTGACAGGGATGAGATTATTCTGTGCCTCTATGGTCCCACATACAGAATTTGGAAACATCTAGGAAGTGGTATTTCCTGTTGTAATATGCTGCATTTGGCTCAAAGATTGGTCAAATGCAGTCTGTTTGGTTCTTTGGATATCAATTTTAGATGATTGATCATAGGAGCAGGTGTGCCCCAATTGTTGATTTAAGAGTGGCATGTGTCAGCCGTATCCATGTTCCTGTAAATGTCAGTTCCTTCCGCTGTAGTCCTTCTGTCCTAAGGATACTGTAGGAAAGTGCCATGGAAGGCCTGAAGTTAGCCCATTGAAACCCCTTCTAGGCCAAGGAAGTAGTTAGTGTGCGGGGACTGTGGGGAGCACCAAGTGATCAGAACTAATGACGGGCAGAGTAGACTGAAAACACAGTGAAGAGGACGACAAACACAGTGAGAAGCACTGGAGGGGTAGAGTAGGCCCGAGTCTTCCCTAGTCCATAAGGTAGCCTGAGCTCTCTCTTGAAACCCCTAGGCCTGGAACTTCCTAGAGCGTGGATTAAAACTCCCTACGCTGTTCAGGTGCTGTTGTGCCAGGAGAGTACTCTGTACAGACTGAGTGCTTGCACATCTTGAAAGGATCAGGAAAGCTGGAATCAGGGCAGGGGACCAGCCCGAAGTTAAAGGCAACAGCTGTGTCCTTGTACACTTACATGAAGCAGAGGCTGGACTATATTCCAGACCCCGAGTACTAGGAGGATGTCTCTCTTCAGAGCCTCCAGGGGGCATTGTAGGCCATACAAACACAGTCCAGGCATAGGGTCAAGATAGCCACAGGCCAGGTAGAAACTACACTGGGGTGTATGGGATATCTTAGAGACAGCTTGAACTGCTAGGGAGCTCGTTGTTTCCCTAGCCAAAAAGAAATCAGGCCATTAGCAAAGATACTGGCCAAAGTACCCTGGAAGCCTCCTATCTGGTGCCCAGCCTCCTTCCCTACCCTATTCCCTGATACTCTGTGTGGTAAGGATCTCTGTCCAGGTCTTGGTAGCAGCTCTAAGCGCTTCCCACACAAGTGAGCACTGTGCCATGGGATGGACACTGGAGAGGTACTTATCTTATTGTTTGTCTAGCCAGGCACTGGGAGGTACAGGTGATAGGATTCCAGGCATTTCCAGCACCGGAGAGGGGTGTGTTACACTTTCCACAAGGGGTTTGTGGCAGTTCCGTGCTTCCTGTGGGTTCAGAGGGAGAACTGGCAGTAGAGCTAGTCGGTCGGTGGGCTGTAAAAGCTGGGAGTTAAGGCGCTGCAGAGATGGCTCAGCACTGAAGAGCACTGCTGCTCTTCCAGAGGATTCGGTTTGGGTTCCCAGCACCCACTTGGTAGCTCACAGTCTTCTGTAACTCTATCCTAGGGTATCTGACATACGTGCAAGCAGAACACCCACACCATAAAAATATGAATTACTGGGACTGAAGACATGTCTGGTTAGGTAAGAGTGCTGACTGCTGGGGAGACGGCTCAGCAGCTGAGAGCACTAGCTGTTCTTCCAGAGGACCTGGTTCAGTTCCTAGCACCCACACGGTGGCTCACAACCTTCTATAACTCCAGTCCCAGGGCATCCTGTGCTCCCTTCTGGCCTCCTCAGGCATTACATGCATGTGGCGCATATACATATATGCAGGCCAAACACTCAGACACATATAATAATACATTCATCTTTTTAATAAAAAAAAGAATGGGAATGGGAAATACTCTGAGTGTAGTTCCTCTAGAGTCTTCAAGCAATGGTTTGGCTCTAGGGATTTGAGGTTTGCTTTCCGTGGGAGGACTAGCAGCCTGGCCTGAGGGGTATCCCAGTGCACCCGCCTGCTTTCTGGTTCTGTTTGGGAACTCTCCCTAGCAGCATGTCTGGGAATAGTTCCAGCTGTGCTGCCAGACCCAGACGCAGGTGACGGCCTTTCGTCTGTACTGTAGGGAAACCAAGAGGAAATTAAATGTCATCTGCCCCCTGCACAGCAGGTTGCTGCCAGATCAGACACTGTTGATCAGAGTTGCGCAGAGGGCACCCGAGGGAAGGCTTCTGCTGCATCCATGTCCTCTGAGCTGTGGCGACTCCCAGGTGATGACCTGGCTCAGTCCCACAGCTTTCTCTTCCTGGCTGGGTTCACCCTGGCCTGGAGCCCAGCCTAGTGCTGTATGGCAGCTGTGGACTGTGCCGTGCCAGAGGGCCATGTACACCAGTGGGAAGGAGTGAGAAGGGCAGGGTCCGGCAGAAGAGGATACACAGGAGGCAGCAAATATACCTGAAGTCAAGTCATGGATCTGTTGCTTAGGATCTTGGGAAAGTCTCTGGAAGGTAAGCATCTCTCTCTGTCTCCTGGACAGAGAGAATTAGCTGCCTATGGAACAGGTGTAGAGTCTTCTCATCCCATCTTCCTCAGGTCCAGAAGGATGGTGTATAACATGTTCCTTGGGGCCTCCTTGTGGAGTTAGCTACAGTTGCTGTGAAGTGGGATGGGCAGGAAGTTGGCCAGGCTGCCTCTTGCTGCCTGGGGCCCTTCCTTTCCTTGTCCTTCCAGTGGAGCAGCCCAAGGCCTCTGAGATAAGCCTGGGTGATGATGGGAAAGCAAGGGGTGAGACATGCCAGAGGTCACCCATCTAATGGGGCTTAGCTGGCTCCCTCCAACCTCCCAGTTGTATGTCCCTTCCTATTTTAGAGGACATCAGGATTTGCCCCAGTCTCTCCTCCTCTTCAAGTCCTGGGTGGTCCATAGTTCTCAGTTCCTCAGTAACATATATTAGCAAGGCCTTGGGAAAAGATGTTTTAGTACTGACAGAGTTCTCCCAAGGAAACTCCCCACCCCTCACCGCACCCCCACCCCCCAGCTGAAGCATGGCTGCTGGTGGTGAAATTCATTAGTGTTCCCTGACAGCAGTGGCGACAGAGGCGCTCACTGTCTGCTCCCCACTCCCTTGCTCTCTCGCTGCTGCTTCACGCACACTGATATTTAAATCTGATGGGCTGCTTATAGACTTCTTGTACCATGACAAGTTTGGGGAGGGGGTTGGGGAGCAGGAGACAGACAAGGAGCCAGCTGTCATGCTGGTATTTCAAACAGTACTCTCGCCTGACCCTTTGCAGGCTCTAGCAAGTGTATCGTCTTTCTGAAGCCTGTGGTTGGAATTGTAACCTGCAGATATCCCAGAGGATGGGAGCAAGTGTGCAGGCACAGTGGGCCAGTAAGTCAGCAGTGCATTCTCCCGGGGCTGTGGGCTGGCAGAGGCCAGTGGCGGGGCAGTGCGCATGCTTGTTGAACAGGGACTTGAAGCTGATTCTGTCACGTGCTGCAGGGTATTGCCCTCCATCACCAGGAAAAGGAGGCCCTTCCTCAGCAGTTGCTTCGAGACTACTATGTGTCTGCTGTACTTGTCTTCCAAATGGACCTGGAAGCCTCTGAATATAGGAACCTGGTTTGAGTAGCTCCTGAGTTGAGCATCCTAGGTCTCATCAGTGCTCATAAAACTG